>PITA01003202.1:0-18667 GCA_004023965.1 Spilogale gracilis
TTCTCCCACTGTCCTCCAGGTTACCCCTCATGCACCGCAAGTAAGTGAAACCATGTAATACTTGACTTTCTCTTCTTGGCTTATTTCACTCAGCATAATCTCTTCCAGTCCAGTCCATGTTGCTACAAAAGTTGGATATTCATCCTTTCTGATGGAGGCATAGTATTCCATTGTATATATGTACCACATCTTCTTTATCCATTCATCTGTTGATGGGCACCTTGGCTCTTTCCACAGTGTATTTTATCCCAAATCATCATATAAAATGGAATAACAGAGCACCCTACCATATTACCCTTATGTACAAAAATATTACTTATTAAAAAATAACTGGAGACTGGCTCAAAATGTGTAGGTAAAACCCCATTGCAATAAATACTTTTACAACTGAAAATTTACCAAATTTTTCCCCAGTGACTGCTAACAAAATAACTTCTTTGTTATAAGTTATACAATCAACCTGATATAATGAATACATTCTCAGGTTTCTAACAAGTAAACAATAAAACTCTGTTAAACTCAAATGATAATGATACAACTATTTCAGTGTACATTGGAAAAGAGAGGTTTTTAAATAGGGGATTTTATTTGTTGGTCACATGTCATAGGATAGGACATAGTCACTGGATCATAGGGAACAAAATCCAACGAAATTTAATAATGCCTTATTTTTATTTATTAAGCACACCTCTATTTTCACCACTGCCACACAAATCCAAATTCTCATCATGGCCCATCCTATCATAGACTCCTACAATATACCAGTCACTCTTATCTTCATTCCAATCTGTTCTCTCTATTCTGTTGCCAGAATTACATATTATTCTTCAAAAGAAAAATTCACATGTTTTTCCTTATCTTTTAAACCTTTTAATGGTTTTCTGTTGGTCTAGGATAGATCCTGTTAAGACCCTGAGGTCTGGCCTCTGTCTATTTCTACAGTCCTATCTCGTGATACTCCTTCTGTTCTCTGTGCTTTAGCCAAAAATTGGCTTTCCTTCAACTCCCTTCTACCTGAAGACCTTTAATGTGCTTTTCCCTCTTCCTGTAAGGACCTCCCAACTCTCTCACATATGTAATTTATCAAATATTTATTGATATCCTACCATATTGAGACAGAAAATAAACAAGAAAATATTAGATAGTGATAAACGCTATGACAGAAATAAAGCAAGGTGATAGAATAAGGCAAAGACTGGAAGGCTACTCTAGATTAATCAGGAAAGGCCTTGTCAAAGAGGTGACATTTAGGCTGAGACCTAGGTGATTTCTATCTATCTTTCAAATCTTAACCCAAATTTAACTTCCTTAGGAAGCCTCTCTGACCCCATTTTGACCATTTTTTCAGTGTTTCAAGATTCATTGTTGTTTTTATATTTTTTTTCCTTAAAAGGCTACAAATCCCAGGATGATGGGGACTCTCTAATTTACTATTTATTCCTAACATCTAATTCGCTAGCTGACACAGAGTAGATGCTCAATAGTCTTTGTTGAGTGAAAGAACTTTATACTATACCAAGAGCTCAAAAAACAAATTGTTACTACAGAAAAGATAAATATCAAAACTAAGTGGATTTGACTATTATGAGGACTAAAAACTAATGTAAGTCTGTTCTAAAAGTTTTTCAGTAAGATTCACTGAAAACAGATGACCCATGAATCAACCCATGGGAAGAGTACCACGGAAGCAAATTCTAAATTAAGGTACTTGTTAAGACAGAATTTTACATAGATCTATAAAACCAGTGGCTATGACATGAATTTTGAAATTGTGATTTTTAGAGATACAGACCTGTGCTGCCTAATACTATGGCTATTAAGCATTTGAAATGCAGCTAGTCCAAATTGAGATGTTGTGTAAGTGTAAAATACACGTAACATTTTAAAGATTTTGTAGTTTAAAAACAGAAAACAGTTAATAATTTTCTTATTAGTTACATGCTAAAATGTTAAAATGCTACTATTTTGGATATACTGGGTTAAATGAAATGTATTATTAAAATTAATTTCACCTGTTGTACTTTACTTTTCCTGTTGTGGCTACTAGAAAAAGTAATATTACATATATGGCTCATATTATACTTCTATATATAGCAATGCTTCATAGACAAATATTTACTAATAAAGAATAAAGCAAATAGTATAGATTTTTCTATACATATTAACAGAAATTTGTATTGGCGAATAGGGAAAGGCAGAAGGGGATAAAGAATTGGCTAAGCAGATTAAAGAAAAGAATCTAAAACTCCACTAACTCGGTGTTAGGGTTTTATTTAGCAAAGAGAATTGAGAAGTATATGGAAATCCTCCCCAAATTAAACAAAACTTAAGAAACCTCAAAGGTTTAAAAAAAAAAAAACAACTCAAAGGTTATAGGAAGATTATCTCACACAGGAGTCATAAGGATGCTACCATGGTATACTATAAAGTGAATTGAGTCAGGAGAACTGGATTCTAGCCCCTTATCACTTACTACTTTGTAAAGCATTTGGCAATCACCTGGGCTTTGTCCTTAAAGTATTTATGAACTGATAATTGAATCTGGTAAGAAATAAGGCTTTTAAGTGGGATTTAACCTGAAGTGCACATGATAAACCAATAAACAATCCCACCTATGTGACTTCTGCTATTAATCCTATCAGCTTTTCATGTCACAAATATTATAGCCTTTTACTACAACAAACACATTTTTAAAGAGGAAAAGCCACCTTTTTCTCCTACTTTTTCCTCTTACCTCTACTTCTTGCATAAATGAATCCCTGAAAGTAGAACATAAAGGATACCCATGTCAAAATAAGGTTAGCTCTACCCCTAAATCAGTAATAGCAAAAATCCCAACTCAGGCTAAAAACAAAAGTAACTTAAATATCCTTGACTGCATTTAACAAAATAAATAATTATCAGACCTCAAAAGGATCTTGAAATGTTTTCATACCTGCTTTTTAGCAGCTATACCATGGGCCATCCTTATTTTGCAGATATGTCAACAAATGTAACTGAAATATTTACTTCTCCAAGGGATAGTAAGTCACAGAAAGTAAACTAAAATTTAAATTTCCTGTCTTCTGTAATAATACCCTTTTTGATCAGTTTAATTATTCCCAAAATACTTACAGATAAAGTATGAAGAAGTTGCCCTGTGATAGAATTCCATACTTTCAAAAGGAAATTGTTCACTGCAGTAATAACTGTGGTGTCATAGCGATCCCAGGCCACCATAGTCACCTTAAGTTTAGTGACCTTGTCTTCTCCAGATGGCACATTATTCCTAAATAAAATAATTTGCAGTATTCATACATTGTAAATTACTAATAAAGGTACATCTCAAATAGAAAATTATGAAACAAAATCTTTCCAGTAGCTTTCAAATTTTTATGTAAAAAATCCTAAACTATACTTTTAAGTCTCACAAATAAAATAATAAAAGTACGTAAGAAGGGCAAAACCTACAAACTTATGTTAGGAAGATGAAAGACACAAAATGTCAAAAAAAATTTTAGTTAGTTACACAAGAACAAAAAAAAGTGAAACTAGAAAAAATCCTCAAACCCCCTAAAAATAAAATACAGTGTTGGCTACCAGAAAATATGAAGAAAACATAAAATGGACACTTGATTCCCTTAAATAATACATTTTGAAACTAAAAGATCTTATAAAAAATTTTATAAAAGACCTTATAATTCATTAACTTTTAATTTAGTTGAATATGACATGAATAGCTGGTTAGGACTACAGTGTCAGTTCTATATTGTTACTAATGGGAAGATAATTGGTTTCAGGGCCTTACCCTATAGAAACTGTAATATCCTAAAGATGTAATTATGTATCTTCCAATCAACAGGGAAGATGATGAAACAGAATGCTGATTAAGTAGACTTATACTGTTGAGTAAGGATGCTAACAATATGAAACATTATGAAGGTAGGAATGCTAACAAAATGAAACATTATAAAGGTAACTTCAGTAAGACAGAGAAATAGTTAAACTCATGATGACATTTGGACAACTCTCAAAGTAGAAAGTTGTACTGACATATATTAAAAATGACCTGTAGAAAATTAAGGCAGAAAATAACTCTGTGGTCATTAGCAGAGTAGAGATCATTGGGTCACAACAGATTATTATTTTGAATGACTCATCAATATTTCTATCACACAGTTTGTCAGTTAACATCAAAAAGCAATTTACTTAGAGACTAAATACAGATGTATACGTCAGGTCTACCAATGAACTCCACACTATTTACTAATATAAAAAGATATTTTCACTTTCTTGTGGAGCATAAGAAGTAACATGGAGGACAGTGGGAGAAGGAAAGGAAATGTGAACTGGGATAAATTAGAGAGGGATATGAAGCATGAGAGACTTTGGACTCTGAGAAATGAACTGAGGGTTTTGGAAGGGAGAGGGTTGGGGGACGGGTGAGCCTGGTGGTGGGTATTGAGGGTACAAATTGCATGAAGCACTGGGTGTGGGGTATAAACAATGACTATTGGAACACTGAAAAAATAAAATAAATTATTAAAAAATAAAAATATATTTTCATTATGAAATATAATTCAGTAAATCAAAAGACAGTATATCATATGAGAACCACTGAAATATCTAACAGCCAATCTTACCCAGTCATTTTAGTAGCCATATCTAGCACTATACTTCTCCATTCTTGTTGCTGATATTGCCAAATTCTTGCTGTTCCATCTCGACTTCCACTAACAAATCTTAAACTGCAAAGAAACAGTGAAAATACCCTTATTACTATTTTTTCCAAAATAGAAATCACTTTTTTTCTAATTATGAAAGTGATACATTAATCCCCACACACTACTGGGAGAAATGAAAATTATACATTTTGGAACAGTTTGGCAGTTCCTCAAAATGATAAACAGAGTCACCATATAACTCAACAATTCTACTACCAGGTATAAATCCAAGAGAGATCAAACATTAAGTCTACATAAAAACTTATGCATGGGTATCCATGGTATTATTCATCATCACAACCCAAAAAGTGGTAACAATCCAATGTCCGTCAACTCATAAAGGGATGAAAAAATTGTGGTATCCATACAATCAAATATTATTCAGCAGTAAAAGGAAATGAAATAATGACACATGCTACAACATGACTGAATCTTGAAAACATTATGCTAACTGAAAAAACTGGTCACAAAAAAACACATATTGTATAATTTAATTTATATAAAATTTCCAGAATAGGCAAATCTATAAAGACAAAACCTGGATTAAAGACTGCCCAGAGCTAAGGGTGGGGTTTAAAGATATTGGAAAGTGATAGCTGAAGGGTATGGAAATTCTTTTTCAGGTGATAAAAATGTTCTGAAATTGACTGTGGTAAAGGTTGCACAACCCTGTGAACACACTGAAAAATACTGAAGTTATGTTATGTGTATTATATCTCAATAAAACTTACAAAAATACATTATGACCATAATTCTATCACTGCTCATACATTCATTTCTATTCTGCGAGACTTTATTAGAGACATACATATACACTTATTTATTTTCCTCTATAGGAAACAGAATTGAGCTATATATTTTGTTTTATGTTTTTCCCTAAGGGTTATTTTATAGATATATCTCTAGGTTTATAAATATAAAACTACTATCACTTTTAATAAGTATTCAAATATATGGAACTATCAAAATTTATTTAATCAATTCCGTAATGATAAATATTTATAGTATTTCTATTCTTCACCATTATAAATAATCTCTATATGTATCTCTGTACAAACCTATACATATCTTTGCTGAGTCAAATGGTCAGCACATTTTTAAAGCTTTTGATGAATTATTTCCCTCAAGTTTTTTTAAAACACTTTACTCTCTTCAAAAGTTGTGAAAGAGTGAGTGCTCATTTTCTCTAAACCCTTGGCAAGTCTAGGTGCTAACAATATTCATTATCTTGTCATTCTGAAAAAAAATGTTACTTTTATTCTAAACTGCATCTTTATTAGTAAAATTGGACACCCTTTTTTTATTGTCCATATAACTAAAAAGATAAAATAATGTTTCTCCTTTAGGGAAAAGGCAAGGAATTAAAAACTTCAGATTCCTCTAGCATGAAAGAATCACAGCTGTACAAGCCTTCAAGTGTATAACTCAGTATAGTGCAATAAATCAACCTCAAAAAATTATCTGAAGGTTTTCTCATTCCTAATATAAACTTCACTCTATGTGGACCATCATTATTTACTCTTGCATTTAATAAAGATGAACAAATTCATCATAGCAATCACCCACTGTCTGAAAAATATTTAAAAATAAAACATGGTCAAAAAAATAAATTTAATTAAAATAAAACATGGTCACCCACATAAAATCCTTACAGAAATCTATGAATACGCATTTAGGTAAAGTGGTTACATTTTTAAATCTATTCTAGGTCAATTTTTAGACCAGGGCAAAAGATTATCATCCTTTTGGGATCAAACATTTGAGAGGGTACACAAATACCTATATATAATTTATGAGTTTACAGATACAGGAAATACGTATCATATGAGTAGGAGAGACAATTAAGTAAAACATGTTCAGAGGAAGACAATATGGATAAAATCTGGTGTGGTCAGAAAATGTTAAGGTAGAATATGGGAAGATAGGACTTAGAAGAGAAATGGACTCGAAGGAGAAGAAAAGCAGAGCAAAGGAGAGCAGAAGGGAGAAGGAGGCTGCAGGAGGGAAAGAGAAGTGAGGGGAAGTAGGGGTGGTATATCTGGGTAAGAATGGTGTGAGGTAAAGTATAAGCAAATCAATGAATGAGAGAAAAAAATATAGACGTATAGGTGTAACAGGAGCAACGATTAAGTCAATTAGGCTAAATGTAATGATTTATATGGGGAATAGTACCTGAGAAAAGAATGTCGGTCTAATCTAAGTTATAGGAAGTTCTGAATTCAAGGATAAGTCATGTGAATTCTATTCTATAGACAAAGAGGAAACTCTATTTCTGAACAGAGCAATGTGGATCTGGCAGAAGTGGACAGGATATAAGTTGAAAGAAGAAAATTGGAGGTAATGGGTCAAATAATAGAATACTTAGCCAAGGTGAGTGATGATAGAAATGGAAAAAACAAAATAAAAAAGAAATCACTCAGAAAGGAAGAACTGATAATGTATGGTTACTACTTCGATAGGAGTTTAAAAGAGATGGGTTAAGGATGTCATCAAAAAAGACAAGGGCCGGGACTCCTGGGTGGCTCAGTTGGTTAAGCGACTGCCTTTGGCTCAGGTCACGATCCCGGAGACCTGGGACCAAGCCCTACATCCAGCTCCCTGGTCAGCGGGAAGCCCGCTTTCCCCTCTCTCACTCCCCTGCTTGTGTTCCCTCTCTAGCTGTATTTCTGTCTGTCAAATAAATAAATAAAATCTTTAAAACAAAAAGACAAGGGTTTTCAGCTTAAGAAACTAAACGGAAATAAAGTACTACAGTAGAAGGAGCTACTTCTGAAGGAAGAGGGGTAAAATATGTCAAACATCTGTTTACACAGATATGTACTCCATAGTTACCTGTCTCCATTGTTACAGAACTGAACAGCAACAACTTTGTCCTAAGACATAAAACAACAGATTTTTGATTAGAGTTAATTTATTTGCAAAATGAGTAAAGTACTCTTCCCTTCAAATTCACATGTAAACGCATCATAGAGTAGACTTTTTAATGCTCTAATTTTCCTGGAAAAATACTCCAGTTTTCTTTTAAAAAATTTAATGAAGGTTGAAACAATGCATTAACTGAGGAGCAATACTTATTAGCAGTAATTTGAGACTAACAAGAATAAGCAAACCTGTTCCTAAATCATCATCTCAAGAGACAGTTTTGAATAGACATTTATTTTTATGTTCCCCATAACAGGAGTGCACTAGCTTAAAATGGAACCTTAAAGTAACAGATTTAATAGCAGCTGAACTAAATTTCCCACTTATTTTTTTTAATTTTTGAAAATAAATCAATCATTTCCTGCTTCTCACATGGATTATTTATATTACAAAAGATCCATCTCTCTTTAGGTACAATATTTCAGATACTTCTCTTGGAATCTTTTATAATGATTAAAGTATAATTTTATGGCTATAATGTGCATTATATTAATGAGAAGATTAAAGATTAAAGTACAAGGCAGAATATGCATTTTCCTTCTCTTTATTCCCTGATAATAAAGCTAAAATGTACCCTCAAATGTTGTACATATTTTCACAAAACACTCACTGAACTGCATTTGAATTTTAATAAAAAGCACATACTAAATATCTTTATATTTATATTTTTCATTTTTAAAAATATTAAACTGTTTTCATATGTTCAGAGATATATTTATACTGCACTGTGATTTCCTTATCGTATTTATTTGACAGATTCTGGATTCTCACTGCCAGTTACAATAACTGGCTTTAGATGTTCTGAAAGTACATCTTATTTTCAATGACTAACAGTAGCCACTGAATGCCTCCTTTGCATTCTCTAGTACAAATGGATTTCTCCTAATGGATAGTCTCAGATTGAGATCTTTATATATTTCCTAAGTTTTTCTCTTTCACAATTTAAATGATATTCAAGTATTTTAGTATCTAGGAATAAGTAACAGCAAGGTGAGAGCTAAAATTGGTTCAGCAATGGTTCATAAGTAACTGTTAATTATGTTTATGGGATGGGACAAAACCAAGAGGTTGTTTCTAAAAGCTCAAGGAGAAGGTTTCTAACAGGTCTCTTTTACTACAAATTTCAGGAACATGATTTATTTTGTAACTCGCAAAGTATCTTTTTCTAATAATCATGATTCAGGGCAACTGTGTGTATTTTATTGATGTACATTAATATCATTCCAGATGAGAGGTCAACAGTATTAAAAACAGTAATCTTAATTAAGACTTGTGAAGCTGAGTGCTTTCAACTGCTTACTATACAGCTTTGACAATGAGGTATATGAGATGTATAGTGAGCTGAAAAACAAGTACTCCCATATGCCATAGTGAATAAATTATCTAGAGAAAAAGGTAAGGAAAGGAAGAGGAGAAAGAGATGAAAGGCACACAGGGATATGAAAAAAACATTACTGGCTCCAGGCTTCCTAAAAAAAGAAAGTGGAAATAGCTGTGAGGAAAAGGTCCAGTCACCAATGGACAGTCATCAATGGCTGTTCCTAGGCATACAGTTGTTCCCTGCTGTTATTGATAAGATTAGATTTCAGGAGTCTATGATGGCATTCTGAAAATAACCAAACTGGGGCGCCTGGGTGGCTCAGTTGGATAAGTGACTGCCTTCGGCTCAGGCCATGATCCCGGAGACCCGGGTTCAAGCCCCACATCAGGTTCCCTGCTCGGCAGGAAGCCTGCTTTTCCCTCTCCCGCTGTGTTTCTCTCTGTCAAATAAAAATAAATAAAATCTTAAAAAAAAAGAAAATAACCAAACTAAAATCAACAAGCAAAATTAGTAAATTATATTTTTCTCAAGATATACTTAATATGTCTTTTATTATTTGAGGGAAATGGGCATATAGCGTTATACAATTTTCAGTTGTACAATATTATATTTGATATTCGTATATACTACAAAGTGATCACCACTGTTAGTTACCACCCATCACCATACAAATAAGGCCTCTCACCCACCCCCAACACCCTTTCCCCACTGGTAATCATGGATCTCTGTATCTATGAGTTTGTTTGGTTTGGTTTGGTTTGGTTTATTCATCTGTGTTGTTACTTTAGAATCCACAAATAGTGAAATCATGTTATTTTCCTTTTTCCATCAGATTTTTCACCTAGCATAATACCCTCATGTCCCATCCATATTGTCACAAATGACAAGTTTCTTATGTGTGGCTGAGAAATATTCCAGTGTGTGTGTGTGTGTGTGTATGTGTGTGTGTGTGTGTGTGTGTGTGTGTATCACATCTTTATCCATTAATCCATTCATCCATGGATGGACACTTAGGTTGTTTCCATATTCTGGCTACTATAAATACTGCTGCAATGAATAGAGGGGTGCATATAACTACTTGAATTAGTGTTTTTGTACTCATCAATAAATACCCAGAAGTGGAATGTCTGGATCCTATGGTCATTCTATTTAATTTTTGACAAATCTCCATACTACTTTCCATAGTGGCTACACCAATTTACATTTACATTCCCACCAATAATGTACAAGAGTATCCTTTTCTCCACATCTTCTCCAACACTTGTTAGTTCTTACCTTTTTGATAACACCCATTCTTTTTTTAAAAACATTTTATTTATTTATTTGACAGAGAGAAACAGTAGAGAGGGAACACAAGCACGGGGAGTGAGAGAAGGAGAAGCAGGCTTCCTGCTGAGCAGGGAGCCCGATGCAGGGCTCGATCCCGGGACTCCAGGATCATGACCTGAGCCAAAGGCAGATGCTTAACAACTGAGCCACCCAGATGCCCAAATAATACCCATTCTAAAAGGTGTGAGGTAATACAGCATTGTGGTTTTCATTTGCATTTCCCTGATAATTAGTGAGGTGGAACATGTTTTCATGTGCCTACTGGCCATAAGTATATCTTCTTCAGAAAAAAAAAAGTGTCTATTTAGTTCCACTGCTGTTTTATACTTGGGTTGTTTTTTTGTTGTTGAGTTATATGAGTCCTTTATATATTTCGGATATTAACCACTTAATGGATATATTATTTACAAATATACTTTTCCATTTAGTAGGTTGCCTTTTTGTTTTATTGATGCTTTCCTTCACTGTGAAGTAGCCTTTTACTAAGAAGTAGACCCATTTGTTTATTTTTTCTTTTCTCTAGCTTGCATTTAGACCAAACTAAAAAAGAAAAGAAAAAAATACTAAGACCAATGTCAAGGACCTTACCACTGCTGGGAAGGGTCATGAAAAAGAGACAACCACAGGTGACCTATGAGCTGGACCCCAGGCAATCACAGGCTCCTTACCCTCTTCTCTACCCTTGGTATATGGGCTCCACTTGCCTTTCCTGCTCCCGGAGGCTGCTCTAAGGGCATAGCCTTGAGACGATGATGTGGTATTGAGAACACCTGCACAGTATACTTGAATGAACCCAGTTAAGGTTTCTTTATAAACTTCTAAGATTTGGTGGGCAGGTTGGGGACAACTTGGTGGCTCAGTCAGTTAAATGGCTGCCTTCTGCTCGGGTTATGATCCCAGAGTCCTACTCCACAGGGAGCCTGCTTCTCCCTCTCCTCTCTGCTCGTGCTCTCTCTCTCTCACTATCTCTGTCTCTCTCTCTCAAATAAATCATAAATAAAATCTTTAAAAAAATCGGTGGGCAGGCACAAAGATCCATTCACCTTGCTGCCACCCAAAACTAACTTCATGTGTAAATTCCTTTTGCTTATTAAAACTACCACCTACCAACCCAGAGTAGACTACCTTTTTCTTTGGTCTTTCCTGGCCTTCTGGGTACAGGGTCCAGTTTGAGATTACATCCAAGAAGCTCCCAAGAGGGCTGTAAACTGACAATTGGCAAGCCAGCCCAGAGACCAAAGAAATGGGCCTTGGGAATGAGGCATCCACAGGAAAAATCCCAAATTAGACATCGACTGCTGTGTAAGGAAGGGTGGCCTGTATGTTAGATGCTTATGGACTACTATATGAATATGGGAACACGCAGAAAATGCCAGCCAACCTAATGTACTTGTTGGAGGAAAGGCACATACCACACTGAGGCAGAGAAGGGAAACATGGCTGCCATAGTGGACTTCTACTGTGGGTAGTTCAGCTGGCCACTGATGCTCAACTAGAGGCTGAAGCTCAAGTTGAAAAGTTAGAACAGCTGAGTTTAGAAAAGGATATGTGGCCACTACTCTGCTAGCTCTGGGGCTGGCAGACAAGACGGAAGACCAACGTAATAAATTGGAGACCTTAGTGTCCTGTTTTACAAAGCAAAAAGGATACAATGTATTAAGATATGAGAACGTATGAGAAAGCCCGACTAGGGTGCTACGAGGTGGAATCTTGCAGAATAGGATGAAAATGAAGAGAAGGATGCTATGGTAATTGATGAGGAAACAGACAAAACATCCCATACCTTCTGACCCCTAATTTTAAATAGCATTTATCCTAAAATTCCTAGGAGAAAACTTACATTTTTCTCTGTCCCCTAAAGTTTATAAATCTTACCAAGTCTTTGAAATATAAATACCCCTGGAGATAACCAAAACATTGCCCAAAAAAAGAGGGTCATCTTTTAAGAATACAGCTATACTTCTCTTGTCCATTGCATTATAATGACCCCTCATCAAATCAAATCACTTTTAAGTAATCTGTCATTCGCAATTACTGTTTTGCTCTGATGCTTTGCAAAAACTGTCCTTACAACAGTGCTTCATCCTTAAGAACATTCATGGAAAAGACTTTGACAGGTTTCTAATAAGTAAGGTTGAATTGCTTTCATGTTGGAGAGATAATAAACCTTACAAGTACTCCCCCAAAGCTACGTGCACAGTGCCACAACACGTCATACAATGGTAGCTGGGGACCTATCTCTGTTCTCCTTCCCCACATCAGCAAAATGGGCCCATCACATTGAAAATACAATGTTAACATGTAAAGATTTACCTCTGCTGCAGGACACCTGCAGGCTTCTCAGGAACATCTGTGAGGAAGAAGATGGGCAATGAACCCAAAGAAAATTCAAGGCCTAGACACTGCTATAAGGTTTAAGGTGTCATCTGGTCAGCTAAGACTCATAAAACTGTAACTGAAAAAGTTCAAGTCTAAACAACCTCTAAGAATGGGAAAGAGGTGCAGTTCTTTATAGGGATTTTGGGGTTTGGGAAGACTTTTAATCTCCACCTGACACAGTACTCCCATCCCTTACGCTGCCTGGTAAAAAAAGGACAAATATGAGACTGGGGACAACAACATGCTGCCCTTGAGAAGGCAAAAAATATTAATAAAACAGATTAAAGCCCTGGGCACCTCCTAAGTGAGGCTACCATTTGAGTTTGATGTGTCTATGACTCCAAAAGATATGGGTCAGACACTACGGCAGAGGTAACAAAAGGGGAGAATGCCCCTGGGATTTTGGTTCCAGCTCTGGAAGAGGGCAAAACCCCAATATACTGCCACAGGGCAATATTTCCTAGCAATGTACACTGTGCTCCTCCAGATAAAACTTCTCACACAGCAGCCAGTGCAGCAACTAGAATACTGAGCTCACAGTGGTCTAGCTACTGACCACTCAGGAGCCCTGGCCATTAACCCTTTCTACTAATAATTACACTATTTTGAGGGATTAAATTTATGGCTTGAACAACAGGAAACTGATGATTAAAAAGTCTTTGCGGTGTGAAGATATATATAATATGACATTTGGGTCCACCAGCAAGAGCCTGAAGTGATGATTCTCACTGTTCTTCATGTCCCAGTGCTTGAGATACTGACACCCCTCTAGCAATCAAGAAGCTGGTGCACTAGCTGGGGAATGAGCCTTAGCTACTGACCTGTCAGTAGTTTAGGTAGATTGGGTGCTTATAAAGAGTGGAACCCACAATGCCCAAGTAGGATGTCATATTGCCAAGGATGCCAGACTGCCCTCAGAGTGATTAGATTAAAGTAATAACAGCATGTCATGTGTCCTAAACAACACCAAAGGCAACTGGCAACAGATCAGGCCATCGGCTGGAGTTCCCAACATATGAGAAATTGGCAAACTGATTATATTGGCCTCCTCTAAGTGAGTGTTCTAAATATGCCTTGGTTTATGTAGGCATTGCATGAGGCCTAACCCACGCTTTTCCCTGCCACCATGCAAACAAAGCTGTCATCATTAGGGAATTAAGGAACTGAGTACCATGTATGAATACCCTCATCAAGCACGTAATTATCAGAGGCCACGATGTGCAAGGCTGAACAATAAAATGTGACATTAAACAAAGGTTCCTTCTCCCCTATAACCTACAAGGCCTGAGAGAAAGGAAAATGGACATTAAAACAGCACATTAAATACTTAACAGGCAAAACCAGCTTGGCCAACTAGACAAAAGTACTGTCCTAGGTTTTAATATATTTAAGTGACTAGACAGTAGGGCTTATTGCCCCATATGCCAGACTAGGGATCCCTGCTCAGGAATCCAATACTGTAAATATAATAGAAGTTTCTGGAAACAACCACTGCCCAAAAATCTCACAGTGGATCAACACACTAGGCTGTGGAAAATACCACACCCCCTTATTCCTGGAATTACCTACTAAAATTTACAATGCAATATCCCAGTGAGACAGGTGAGTTCCTTCAAATCCTAGGTGAAGATCTACTCAATCTCCGCTAAGATCCCCCTGTCCTGCTGCACATTGGAGCTGTTAAAATGCACTATACCTGAAAAGAAGCCTGCACCACTGAAAGAATTGAGAAAATGGGGGTCCTGGTAATGGCACATCCTGTCCTCAGTTCATCTCTTCACACCTGATAGTGCTGCCTCCCCTGGCCAACATGTATGGTATGTACAACCAGGTCAAGTTTCTAAAGGTGTTAACCTCCCTCTGCTCAAAGTCAGGGGAAATGTTTGGTTTTTCCACTGATAAGACAATTTTGCCACAGTCTTTATCCCCTCCATTGGTTTAGAGTTAGAAGACATTAATAGCAAACATGAAACCCTTAATAAATTCACTCAGCAAGCATTGGATGATAGCAATAAAACCTGTCCTTAATGAACACTGAAATGTCTCTGGTAAGCTATACTTATCACTTATAAAGCTGTACTCCAAAATAAAATGGCTTTAGACATTATTACTGCCTCATAAGGAGGTATCTGTGCAATTAATCAAACATAATGTTGTGCGTTCACCCCAATGAATCTGCTAACGTGTCATCTTTATTAAAACACATGACCTACAAGTGAATGTCCTAAGTAATCCAATCCCCAGCTTAGGAGACTTAATAAATCACTGGCTCAGATCAAAGGCTTTTTAAAAATTTTTTTGAAAGATTTTATTTATTTATTTGACAGAGAGAAACACAGCTAGAGAGGGAACACAAGCAGGGGGAGCGAGAGAGGGAGAGAAGCAGGCTTCCCGTCGAGCAGGGAGCCCGATGTGGGGCTTGATCTCGGGTCTCTGGGATCATGACCTGAGCTGAAGGCAGTCGCTTAACCAACTGAGTCACCCAGGCGCCCCATGAGCCACCCAGGCGCCCCAAAGGCTTTTATAAAAAAAAAAGGTATCATTGACTTTATAATCAATGTCTTATTTAATCTGTATTTCCTTCTACATGCACCTTTATTGCTGCTGTGACATTAGACTCCATTGCAACCAGTCACCAAAGGAACTACCTTCATGCTAATAAAACCCCTTGCTGAACACTTATGGCCCATTTCACAAGGGAGCACATGAGATAATAAAAGCCGGTCTTGAGGGATGAAATGTTGGAGAAGGTCATTGAAAAGATGTGACCACCAGCTGACCCATGAGCTAGACCCCAGGAAATCAAAGGTTTATTACCTCCTCCCTTGGAATGTGAGTTCCTCTTGCCTTCCCTGCTCCCAGAGGTTGTTCCAAGGGCAAAGCCTTGAGATAATGATGTGATGCTGAGAACACCTGCACGGTATACTTGACTGGACCCAGTTAAGGCCTCTTACTAAACTTTTAAGATATGGTGGGTGGCCATGGGGCTCCATCTGTCTTGCTGCCACCCAAGATATGCCTTATATGTAAGTTCCTTTTACTTATTAAAACTGTCACTTACCAAGCTGGAGTGGCCTACCTCTTACTTTCCTTGTCTTTTGAGTACAGGTGCCAGCTTCAAATTACACTCAATAAGCTCCTGAGAGGGTTACAAACTGACAATTGCCTATGTTTTCTTCTAGGAATTTTGATTTCAGGTCCTATACTCAGGTAGGTCTTACTTTTGAGTTAATTTTTGTGTATTGTGTAAAACAGTGGCCAAAGTTTCATTCTTTTGCATATGACTGTCCAGTTTTCCCAACACTACTTACTGAAGAAACTACCATTTCTCCATTTTATATTCTTGGTCCCTTTACTATAAATTAATTGACCATGTGTGGGGGTTTATTTCTGGGTTCTTTATTCTCTTCCATAGATCTATTTGTCTGTTTTACAACCAATACCATACTGTTTTGATGACTAGTTTTGTAGTATAGTTAAAAATCAGAAAGTATGATGCCTCCAGCTTTGTTCGCCTTTCTCAAGTTTGTTTTGGCTACCTGAGATCTTTTGCTATTTCTACAAATTTCAGACATATCTGTTCCAGTTCTAAAAACTGCCATGGGGATTTTGATTGGGATTGCATGTAATCTCTAGATTACTTTGGGAAGCGAACCTGGACATACTAAATCTTCCAGTCCACAAGCATGGAATATCTTTATTTGTCTTCTTCAATTTCTTTCATCAGTTCTGGTTTTCAGTGTGCAGATCTATAGTTCCCTGGTTAAATTTATTCCTAGATATGCCATTCTATAAAAGCAATTTTAAATGGAACTGTTTCCTTAGTATATATTTTTTTTCTGATAGTCTATTCCCAGTTTATGGAAACACAAAAGATTTCTATATATTGACTTTCAATCCTGCAACTTTACTAAATACATTTATGAGTTCTAACAGGTTTTTTTAGTGGATCTTTAGGGTTTTCTATATACAGAATTGTGTTATTTGAAAATAGTTTTACTTCTTCCTTTCCAACCTGGATGTTTATTCTTTCTTTTACATGCTAATTACTATGGCTAGGAGTACCAATAGTATGTTGAATGAAGTGGCAAAAATGGACATCCTTGTCCTGTTCCTGATCTTAGAGAAAAGTTTTCATCTTTTCACCACACTTATGTTAGCTGTGGATGTGTCATATATGACCTTCATTATATTCAGGTACATTCCTTCTACCACAGCCAAGATTTTATCATAAATGAATGCAGAATATTGCCAAATACCTATGTCACAACTGTTGAGATGATGATAGGACTTTTATCCTACATTTTGCTAATTTGGTGTATCATGATTGATTTGCAGATGTTGAATCATTCTTGCTTGTAGGAATCCCCACTGGATCATGGTGTACAATTCTTTGAATGCACTGCTGAATTCAGTTTGCTAACATTTTGTTGAAGATTTCTGCATCTCTCTACATCAGGGATATTGGGCTATAATTTCCTCATTTTTAGTGTCCTTGTCTTTTTTTTAATCAGAAATTGACTTTGTAAAATGAGTTTGGAAGCATTCCCTTAATTTTTAGGAAAAGTCTGGGGACAGTGATTAAATCTTTCCATGTTTAGCACTATTCAGTGAAGCCATCTGGTTCTGGACTTTTTATGTTGGATGGGTTTTGATTACTTAGTCTCCTTTCTAGGAATCCATCGATGCAGAAATTTTATTTATCATTCAGTCTTAGAGAACTGTATGTTTTGAGAACTTATCCATATCTGAGTCCAAGATGGCATAGGAGTAGGAGACCAAAATTTCATCTGGTCCCAGGAATTCAGCTAGATAGGTAAATCATTCTGAATACCTGAGAACTCAACCAGAGATCAAAGAATAACTGCAACTATATGAATGGAAAAGCAACCACTTTCTGCAAGGTAAAAGATGTGGAGAAGTGAATCTGAGGTAATATATGGGAAGATATACTATGGGAATAGGGAGCCTCGGTCATCCAGCTACCAGCAAGTAATATAGTAGTGGAACACAAAATCAGAACTTTTAGAAGCCTGCTCCAGGGAGGGATAAGGTCGGGCAGATCCCTAGATGGGACAGTGTGGTCTCAGGATCCTCTAGGTCACAGGAAGATCAGGGCTGCCTGAGAGTGGCAGAGCTCCCAGGCATCACAGTGAGCTCAGAAATGGGTTCTCAACTCAGGATAGCCATAGAACATGAAATGCAGCAGTCAGGTGATTGCTGTCTGAGCAGGGACCCAACAAGCAGAACCCACAAGACCCTCCCCCTCCCCCAAGAGAAGCAGTATGGGAGTTCCCAGGAGGACTCTGTAGAGCTTGGAGACTCCAAAAGGGGTATCCTGCCTGTGATTGAGAAATATTCAATCACAGACTGGGTGAACATGGAGTGTGGAAAGAGACCAGGGAGATAGAAGTCACTGACTGCTTTTCCCTAAGGGCACACTGAAGAATGGGGCTCGAAGTGTTAGGTTCCTTCCGGGGCTAGAGGTTAGGAGGCTGATGTTTTCATTCTTATCCCCTAATGCTTTGGGGAGAGCCTTCAGGGAACAAAAGCCACTTAGAGCAAACCAGAGCAGATTACTTAGCTTGGCCTCCTGGCAAGGGCTGTACAATTCAGCCTGGAGAAAATACATATGAGAATCAATGCAACAGACCGGTCTCCTAGAAGATCAGGAAGAAGATCCAGCCAAGACCAAGTTCACCCAAGGAGAACTACAAAACAAAACTCCAGCTCTAGAGGAATACAGCACATAGAATTCACAGCCTTTTTCCATGATCCTTTAGTTTTTTACCTTTAACTTTTTTAAAATTGTTTTTGACTTTCAACAAAATTTATTTTATCAAATTCTTTTTAAAATCTTTTTTAATTTTCACTTTTATAAATAGATCCTATTCCTTCATTCTATTTAGTCGTATCACAATCGCCAAACTGTGGAAAGAGCCAAGGTGCCCATCAACAGATGAATGGATAAAGAAGATGTGGTACAAATATACAATGGAATACTATGCCTCCA
>PITA01003202.1:18767-144081 GCA_004023965.1 Spilogale gracilis
AATCTAGGGAGGGAAACGAAACAACAGAGACTTTGAACACAGAAACAAACTGAGGGACTTGGAGGGAGGGGGGTGGAGGGATGGGAGAGCCTGGTGGTGGGTACTGGGGACACCTAAAGCGTGGAGCACTGGGTGTGGGGAATGGGGAATGAATCTTGAAACACTGGAAAAAAAAATTTTAGTAACAATTAAAAAAAAATGTAAAAAATAAATAAATAAATAAAATCTTTTTTAATTTTCACTTTTATAAATAGATCCTATTCCTTCATTCTATTTAGTCGTATTTTTGTACATAAATTTTTCTCGGTTTATGATTTTGGGAAGCAGTTTCTTCTAACAGACCAAAATACACCCAAAATCTAGTGTATGGCTCTATTCTAGTCACCTGTTTGATCATTTTCTCTCTCTTTTTTTTTTTTTGCTTTGTTTTTGTATTTTCCATCTGTCGGGGATGGTGTGTGATCCACCCCTCCCGCCACCCCAAGCCACGGGAAACTTTGGTGGAGGTACCTATGAATGTGAATGAAAGCCCCTCCGGGCTTTCCCCCACCTAGAATCCGGAAAGCCACATACCCTGTGGGCTGGGGCCATATGTCCTTTCTTTGTGTGCTTATCCAAGATATTTAGTTCCATTTAATCCTCCTCCTGGTAATTATATCCCTGTATCTCTTATTTGTATTCCTTGATCCCTCTGCCTCAATTGTCTCAACTTCTGTGAGTTTAAGCAATCACTCCCTACCCTGCAGTAACAATACTAATCCTGTCTCTAGGGCTGGTGCAAAAGCAGTTAAAGATTTAACTGCACCACCCAACTTCCTCACTTTTGAATAATAAAAGGTTGGGGTCCTTGTCAGTCAAGAGGAACAAAGGCAGAGCCAAAGGCAAAGGAAAAGGCAGGAAAAAAGGCAGGGAGCCTGCAAAGAGAAACAGAAGCAAAGGGAGAGAAGCAAGAAGCAAAGAGAGACAGAAATAGAGAAGAGAAAAGCAGACAGAGAACAAGAGAGACAGAAGCAAAGCAAGAGGGCCAAAGCCAGAGCTAGAGAGCTAGAGCTAGAAAGCCAATGCTAAAAAGCCAGAGCGTGAGCCTGAGCCTGTTTCCTAGGTCTCTCCCGACTGGGGTCCATCAGCTTGCATCAGATTTCCATGTCCGCGTCATTATTTCACCCGCCAGACATCCCTTGGTTCGGGACCCACATCTCTGCTGAGGCTGGCCCCCAGCGGTGACATCCATCTTCTTCTCTTGTTTTGTTAAAGCATTTTTTTTTAATTTTCATTTTTACAGTCACATTCTATCCCTTCAAGGTATTTATTTAATTTTAGTTTTGCATATTCTATCCTTTCAATTTCTTTAATTTTATTTTTGTATATATAAGATTTTCTTTCCTTACAATTTTAAGATGTAATTTCTTCTAACAAATTAACCAGAACACACTCATGAGATAGTGTACTGCTTTGTTTTGTTCACCTATCTCCCTTCCATTTTTTTCTGTCATTGTTTTCTTTTTCCTCTTTTGTTGTATTCTTGGATTTGATTTCCATATTTACAGTTACATTCTATCTTTTCACTGAATTTAATTATATTTTTGTATATATATAAGTTTTTCCTTCTTGAACATTTTGGGATCTAGTTTTTCAGATCTACTTTTCTAAAAAACAGATAAAAGAACCAAGTGTATTGCTTTATTCTGCTCACCTGTCTGATTATATTCTTTTTCTTCTTCCCCCTCTTTTTCAAATTTTTCTCCTGGTTTCAGATCTCTTCTGATTTGTTTAGTATATATTTCTCTGCAGTCATTTTTGCCATTTTAGCATTTTGTTCTCTTGTTCATCTATTCTCCTCTAGGCAGACTGACAAAATGAAAAAACTCACCTCAAAAAAGAGAATAAGAGGCAGTTCTGACTGCCAGGGACCTAATCATGATGGGCATAGGTAAGATGTTAGATCTTGAGTTCAGAAAAATGATTATGAAGATAGTAGCTTGGCTTGAAAAAAAAGCACAAAAGACACTAGAAAAATCCATTTCTGGGGAAATAAAAGAACTAAAATATAACCAAGTCAAAAACAAAAAGGCTTCTAATGAGATGCAACAAAAATGAAGGCTCTAACAGTTCTGATAAATGAGGCAGAAGAGAGTATTAGTGATACAGAAGACCAAATTATGGAGAATAAAGACACTGCGAAAAAGAGATAAACTACTGGATCAGGAGAGGAGAATTCGAGGCATACGTGATACAATAAGATGAAAAATATTAGAAAAATTGGGATCCCAGTAGAAGAGGAAATGAGGGGAGGAGAAGAAGATATATTGGAGGAAATAATAGTGGAGAACTTCCCTAATCTGGGGAAGGAAATAGGCATCCAACTCCAGTAGGCACAGAAAACCCGCTTCAAAAATCAATAAAAATAGGTCAACACCCCAACATATAATAGTGAAACTTAAAAATCTCAGAGACAAAGGGGAAATCCTAAAAGGAGCCAGGGACAAGGGTCTCCATGTAACCTACAAGGGTAGAAACACTACACTGGCAGAAAACCTATCCACAGAGACCTACCAAGCCAAAAAGGACTGGCATGATATATATTCAGGGTGCTAACTGAGAAAAAAAATATGCAGTCACAAATACTTTCCCCAGCAAGAATGTCATTCAAAATAGAAGGAGTAATAAAAAGGCTTCCATAACAAACAGAAACTGAAAATTTGTGTTCACCAAATTAGCCCTACAGGAAATATAAGGGACCCTCTAAGCAAAGAGAGAGCCCCAAACTAACACAGAGCAAAAAGAAACAAAATACACAGTAACAGTTACTATACAGGTAATACAATTTCACTAAATTCACATCCTTCAGTGTTTACTCTGAATGTAAATCGGCTAAATGTACCATTTAAAAGACACAGGAATTCAGACTGGATAAAAAATCAAGAGTCATCAATATGCTGTCTGCAAGAGACTAATTTTAGACCCAAAGACATATCCAGATTTAAAATGAGGTCCTGGAAAACCATTTATCAAGTGAACAGTTATCAAAGAAAACTGGGGTAGCCATCCTTATATCACATAAATTAGATTTTAAAACAAAGACTGTAAAAAGAGGTAGGAAAGACACTATATCATAATTAAAGGGTCCATCCAACAAGAAGATCTAACAATTATACATATTTATGCCCCTAACATGGGAATAGCCAATAAGATAAGCCAATTAATAACAAAATCAAAGAAACATGTTAATAATAATACCATAATAGTAGAGGATTTTACCTCCCTCATTGCAATGGACAGTTTGACTAAGCAGAATATACACAAGGAAATAAAGACTTTCTTTGACACACAGGACCAGATGGAATTCACAGATATATTCAGAACATTCCATCCTAAAGGGCAGAATACACATTCTTCTCAAGTGTACATGGAACATTTCCCAAAATAGATGACATACTGGGTCAAAAATCAGGTCTCAACTGGTACCAAAAGACTGGGATCATTCCTCCCATATTTTCAGAACACAGGGTTTTGAAACTGGAACTCAATCAAAAGAGGAAATTTGGAAAGAACTCAAATACATGAAGGATAAAAAGCATCTTACTAAAGAATGAGTGGGTCAACCTGGAAGTTAAAGAAGAATTTAAAACAAAATCATGGAAACAAATGAAAATGAAAACACAACTGTTCAAAACATTTGTGATGCAACAAAGGCAGTCCTAAGAGAGGAGTATATTGCATAAGCAGGCTTTCTCAAAAAATAAGAAAGGTCTCAAATGCACAACCTCCCTTTACACCTAAAGGAACTGAAGAAAGAATAGCAAATAAAGCTTGAACCCAGAAGGAAAAGAGAATTAATAAAGATTAGAGTGGAAATGAATTAAATAGAAACTGAAAGATCAGTAGAATGGATTGACAAAACTAGGAGCTGGTCCTTTGAAAGAATAAGACTGAAAAACCCCTGGCCAAAATTAATGAAAAGAAAAGAGAAAGGAGCCAAATTAATAAAATATTGAATACAAGAGGAGAACTCACAAACAATACCAAAGGAAAAAAAAAACCTATTCATGACATGTAATCAAAAATGGAGACAGGCAATCATAGGAACATATTATGAGCAAGTATATGCCAACAAATTAGGCACTCTGGAAGAAACAGATGCATTCCTAGAGACATATATATATATAAATTAACAAAACTTTAACAGGAAGAAATAGAAAACCTGAACAGACCCATAACTAGCAAGAAAATTGAAGCAGTCATCAAAAATCTCCCAACAGCCAAGAGCCCAGGAGAAGATAGGTTCCCTAGAAAATTCTATCAAGCATTTAAAGAAGAATTAATACCTAGTCTTCTGAAGCTGTTTCAAAAAATAGCAATCAGAAAGAAAACTTGCAAACTCTTTCCATGAGGCCAGCATTATCTTGATCCCAAAACCAAACAAAGATCCCATCAAAAAAGATAATTACAGAACAATATCCCTGCTGAACACAGATGCAAAAATTGTCAACATACTAGCCAATAGGATCCAAAAGTACAATAAAAGAATTATTCACCACAATCAGGTGTGATTTATTCCTGGGCTGCAAGGGTGATTCAACATTTGCAAATCAAGCAATGTGAAACAGTACATAAATAAAAGAAAGGAGAAGCATATGATCCTCTCAAAAGAGGCAGAAAAAGCATTTGACAAAGTACAGTATCCTATCCTGATTAAAACCCTTCACAATGTAGGGATAGACTGAACACACCTCATTATCATAAAAGCTATCCACAAAAAGCACACAGAAAGTATCATTCTCAATGGGGAAAAACTGGAGCTTTTCTCCTAAGGTCAGGAAGACGGCAGTGATGTCCACTATCGCCACTCCTATTCACCATAATACTAGAATCCCTAGCCTCAGCAATCAGACAACAAAAAGAAATAAAAGGCATCAAAATTGGCAAAGAAAAAGTCAAACTCTCCTCTGCAGATGACATGATACTCTAAGTAAAACACCAAAAAGACTCCACCACAAAATTGCTAGAACTCTACAAGAATTCAACAACATGGCAAGAAATAAAATCAATGCACAGAAATCAATTCCATTTCCATACATAAATAACGAGACAGAAGAAAGAAAAATTAAGGAGTCAATCCCATTCCAATTGAACCAAAACCATAAGATACATAGGAGTAAACCTAACACAAGAGGAAAGGATTTGTACTCAGAGAACAGTAGAACACTCATGAAAGAAAATGAGGAAGACACAAAGAAATGGAAAAATATACCATGCTCATGGATTGGAAGAACAAATGTGAAAATATCTATGCTACCTAGAACGATCTACACATTCAATGCAGTCCCTATCAAAATACCATCACCTTTTTTCACAGATCTGGAACAAATAATCTTAAAATGTGATTGGAACCAGAAAAGACACCCAATAGTCAAAGGAATGTTGGAAATGAAAACCAAAACTGGTGGCATCACAATTCTGGACCTTCAAGCTCTATTACAAAACTGTAATCATCAAGACAATATGGTACTGGCACAAAAACTGATGCACAGATCAATGGAACAGAAGAGAGAACCCAGAAATGGAACCTCAGCCCTATGTTCAACTAGTCTTTGACAAAGAAGATAAGAATATCTAAAGACAGTCTCTTCAACAAATGGTGTTGGGAAAATTGGACAGCCACATGCAAAAAAATGAAATGGGACCATTTCCAAACACCATAAACAAAAATAGACTCAAATGAATGAAAGACTTCAATGTGAGACAGGAATCCATCAAAATCCTTGAGGAAAACCCAGGCAAGAACCTCTTTGACCTTGGCCACAGCAACTTCTTGCTAGACAAGTCTCCAAAGGCAAGGGAAACAAAGGCAAAAATCAACTACTAGGAATTCGTCAAGATAAATTGCTTTTGCACAGAAAAGGAATCAGTCAAAAAAAAAAACACAATCGACTGAATGGGAGGTAATATTTGCAAATAATCATATCAGACAAAGGGCTAGGATCAAAATCTATAAAGAACTTATCAAAAATTAACAAGTCAGGAAACAACAAGTGTTGGAGAGGCTGCGGAGAAAGGGGAACTCTCTTACACTGTTGGTGGGAATGCAAGCTGGTGCAGCTGCTTTGGAAAACAGTGTGGAGATTCCTTAAAAAATTAAAAATAGAGCCACCCTATGACCCTGCAATTGCACTACTGGGCATTTACCCCAAATATACAGATGTAGTGAAAAGAAGGGCCATATGTACCCCAATGTTCATTGCAGTAATGGCTACAATCACCAAACTGTGTAAAGAGCCAAGGTGCCCATCAACAGATGAATGGATAAAGAAGATGTGGTACATATATACAATGGAATACTAAACCTCCATCAGAAAAGATTAATATCCAACTTTTGTAGCAACATGGATTGAAGTGGAAGAGATTATGCTGAATGAAATAAGCCAAGTAGAGAAAGTCAAGTATCACATGGTTTCACTTACTTGCAGTGCATAAGGGGTAATATAGAAGACAGTAGGAGAAGGAAAGTAAATGGGAAGTAGGGTAATTCAGGGAGAGAAACAAAACAAGAGAGACTTTAGACACAGAAACAAACTGAAGGACTTGGAGGGAGGGGGTGGGGGGATGGGAGAGCCTGGTGGTGGGTACTGAGGGCACCTATTGCATGGAGCACTGCGTGTGGGGAATGGGCAATGAATCTTGGAACACTTAAAAAGAATAAAAATTAAATTAAAAAAATAATAAAAAAATAAAATCTTAAAAAAAAAAGAACTTATCAAACTCAACACCCAAAGAATAATCCAGTCAAGAAATGGGCAGAAGACATGAACAGACATTTCTCCAAATAAGACATTCAGATGGACAACAGATACCTGAAAAAGATGCTCTACATCCCACAGCATCAGGGAAATACAAACCAAAACCACAATGAGATACCGGATCACAGAGGTCAGAATGACTAAAATTAACAAGTCAGGAAATGACAGATGTTGGCCAAGATGTGGAGAAAGAGGAACCATCCTACATTGTTGGTGGGAATGCAAACTGGTGCAGCTATTCTGGAAAACAGTATGAAGATTCCTCAAAAAGTTGAAAATAGAGCTACTCTATGACCCAGCAACTGCACCACTGGGTGTTACCACAAAGATACAAATGTAGTGATCGGAAGGGGCATGCCGATGTCATAGCAGCAATGTCCATAACAGCCAAACTATGGAAAGAACCCAGATGCCCATTGACAGATAAATAGATAGAGAAGACGTGGTTTTATACACACACACACACACATACACACAATGGAATATTTTTTTATATTTTTATATCTTTTTTATATATTTTTATATATTTTATATATTTTTATTTTTGTATTATTTTTTTTTAATTTCATTTTTATTTTTTTCAGTGTTCCAAGATTCATTGCTCATTCCCCATACCCAGTGCTCCATGCAATCAATATATATATAGTTTATTACACACACACACACAATGGAATATTGCTCAGCCATCAACAAAAAAAAATGAAATATTGCCATCTGCAAGGACATGGATGGAACTAGAGGGTATTATGCTAAGCTAAATAAGGCAATCAGAGAAATACAATTATCGTATGATCTCACTGATATAAAGAGTTTGAGAAACAAGACAGAGGATCATAGGGGAAGGGAGGAAAAAATGAAACAAGATGAAACCAGAGAGGGAGACAAACCATAAGAGACTCTTTTTCTTTTCTTTTCTTTTCTTTTCTTTTTTTTAAGATATTACTTATTTATTTGACAGAGAGAAACACAGCTAGAGAGGGAAAACAAGCAGGGGCAGTGAGAGAGGGAAGCAGGCCTCCGGCCAAGCAGCAAGCCTGATGGGGGGCTTGATCCCAGAACTCTGGGATCATGACCTGAGCTGAAGGCAGTTGCTTAACCAACAGAGCCACCCAGGCACCCCGTGAGACTCTAAATCACTGGAAACAAACAGAGGGTTGCTGGAGGGGACAGGTGTGGAAGGATGCAGTCACTGCGTGATGAACATTAAGGAGGGCATGTGATGTAATGAGCACTGTGTATTATATAAGAATGATGAATCACAGACTGTACCTCTGAAACCAATAACACATTATATGTTTTTTGTTTGTTTGTTTGTTTCTTTTTTTAAAGATTTTATTTATTTGACAGAAAGAAACACAGCCAGAGAGGGAACACAAGCAGGGGGAGTGAGAGAGGGAGAAGCAGGCCTCCCGCTGAGCAGGGAGCCCGATGTGGGACTCCATCCCAGGTTTCTGGGATCACGACCTGAGCCGAAGGCAGTCGCTTAACCAACTGAGCCACCCAGGCACCCCGACACATTATATGTTAATTAATTGATTAAAATAAAAATTAAAAAAGGAATTGATCTATTTCTTCTAGGTTATCCAATTTGTAGGCATATAATGGCTTAGCCTTTACAATCCCTTGTGGTTTTGTGGTATCATCTGGAACTTCTCTTTTGATTCTAATTATCAATTTGTGTCCACTCATTTTTTTTGATGACTATAGCTAAATACATGTCAACTTTATTATTTCAAAAAACCAACTGTTATTTTCATTGATCTTATCTACTGTGTCATTTAGTCTCTATTTCATTTATTTTTCCTCTGATCTTTATTTCCTTTCTTCTAGTAACTTTGGTCTTTTTCTTTTTTTCATTCCTTTATGTGGAGAGTAAAACTATTTACTCCTGATTTCTCTTATTTTTTATATATTGCCTGTATGCTGTTAAATTTAACTCTTAAAATTGCTTTTGTTGTATCATATATGTTTTGGATTGTTATATTTCCATTTTTATTTGTCTCCAGGTACTTTACGTTTTCTCCTTTGATCTCTGAATCAATCCATTGAGTGTTCAGTAGCATCTTATTTAATCTCCACATATCTGTTTTCCTTCTATAATTGATTTCTATTTTTATATCACTGTGATCAGAAAAGATGGTTGATATGCGTTCAATCTTTCTGAATTACTGAGACTTGTTTTGTGGCCTAAATATGATCTACCCTGGACAATGTTTCAAGTGTACTCTGTACTTTTAGATGGAACATTTTTCTAAAATATTTTATTTATTTATTGATAGAAAGAGAGTGAGAGAGAACATGAGAGTGGAGAAAGTCAGAGGGAGAATCAGACTCCCATAAAGCTGGGAGCCCAATGTGGGACTCGATCTCGGGACTCTGAGCTGAAGGCAGTGGCTTAACCAACTGAGTCACCCAGGCGCCCCAGAACATTTTTTTATGTATCTACTAAGTGCATCTGGTCTATTGTGTCCTTTAAAGCCAATCTTTCCTTACTAGTTTTTTGCCTGGAAAATCTATCCAATGATGTCAGTTGGATATTTAAGTCCCCTACTATTATTTTATTGCTTTCAAATTCTCCTTAAACTCTGTTAATTTTTGCTTTGTATATTTTGGTGTTCCTACGTTGAGTGTTTAACTTTTTTTTAAGATTTTATTTATTTGACAGAGAGAAACACAGCTGGAGAGGGAACACAAGCCAGGAGAGTGAGAGAGGAAGAAGCAGGCTTCCCCCTGAGCAGGTAGCACAATGCAGGGCTCAATCTTGGGACTCTGGGATCATGACCTGAGCCAAAGGCAGATGCTTAACGAGCCACCAAGGTGCCCCAGGTGTTTAAATATTTACAAATACTATATCCTCATATCGCACTGATGCCTTTATCATTTGGAAATGCCCTTCTATATCTTTCATTACCTTTTTTTTTTGAGAGTTTATTTTGTCTGGTATATGCCCAGTTTCACAAGCATTCATTGTTTTTCTTCTCCTTGAAAGCTTTCATTTTTGAGTTTTTGTTTAAATCCAGTTAGTTAACATTCAGGGTTATACTGGTTACAGGTGTGCAATATACTGATCACCACATCCATACAACACCTTGTACTCATCACAGGTACACTCCATAATCTTGATCAACAACTTAATACCCACCACCCCTCTGATAAACAATTGAGAACAAACTGATGTTTAACAGTTTGTTTCTACATTTGCTTCTCTCTCCCTTTTTTGTTCCCTTTGCTGTTTTGTTTTGCTTCTTAAATTCCATATGTGAGTGAAATCATACGGTATTTGTCAATTTCTGACTGACCTTTTTCGCTTAGCATAATACTATCCAGTTCCATCCACAACACTGCAAATGACAAGATTTCAATAATTCTTATGGCTAATATTCCAGTGTGTGTGTGTCTGTGTGTGTGTCTATGTGTGTATTCTTTATCCATTCATCAATCCATGAGCACATCTTTGTCCATTCATCAGTCAATGGACATATCTAATTTATCCATTCATTAGTGATGGACACTTGGGTTGTTTTCATAGTTTGACTATTATAGATAATGCTGCTATAAAAAACTGGAATGTATGTATCTTTTTTAAACATAGCCATTTTAACTTTTATTTCATTATGAGTATGTATCTCTTTAAATTAGTATTTTTGTATTTTGGGGGTAAATGCCAAGTAGTACAATTGCCACATCATAGGGTAACTCAATTTTTAACTTTTTGAGGATCCTCCATGCAGTTTTCCAGAGTAGCTGTACCAGTTTCCATTCCCACCAACAGGGCAAGAGGGTTCCCCTTTCTTCACATCCTCAATAACACCTGTTGTTTCTTGTGTTGTTGATTTTAGCCATTCTGTCAGCTGTGAGGTGGTATCTCATCATAGTTTAATTTTGTATTTTATATTTTCCTGATGATCAGTAATGTTGAGCATCTTTTCATGTCTGTTGGCCATTTGCAAATCTTTGGAAAATGTCTACTCATGTCTTTCATCCATTTTTTAATTGCATCATTTGTCTTCTGAATGAAATGAAAGTGAAACCTGGGTCCTGGGATCAAGCCCAGCATCAGGCTCCTTGCTCAGAGGAGAGCTTCCTTTCCCTCTCCCTTGGCCCCTCCAACCCCACTCATGGTCTCTCTTGTTCTTTTTTTTTCTTGAGAGAAGCAGTGAGCTAGTGGGGGCAAGGGCAGAGGGGGAGGGAGAGAGTATCTCAACCAGACTCCACACTGACCAGAGAGTGATGCAGGGTTTGATCCGATACCCCAAGACCATGACCTGAGCTGAAATCAGGAGTTGGACACATAACCAACTGAGCCATCCAGGTGCTGCTGGGGTTTGAGTTTTATAATTTCTTTATATATTTTGGATACCAAACCATTAATAGATATATAATTTGAATATATCTTATCCTACTCCATAGGTTGCTTTTTAGTTTTGTTTAGTGTTTCCTTCTATATGCAGTAGATTTTCATACTGAGTAAGTCCCAAAAGGTTATTTTTGTTATGGTTTCATTTGCCCCAGGAGACATATCTACTAAGAAGTTTTTACAAGTGTCAAAGAGGTTAATGCCCATGTAACATTCTAGGATTTTCATGGTTTCAGGACTTGCATTTAGGTCTTTAATCCATTTTGGTTTTCTTTTCTTTCTTTTCTTTTTTATCTTTCTTACTTTTTTTTTTGGTGTAAGAAAGTGGCCTAGCATTCTTCTGTATGTTGCTGTCCAATTTTCCCAAAACCATTTGTTGAAGAGACTGTCTTTTTTCCATTGGATATTCTTCGACTTTGTCAAAGATTAATTCACCATATAGTTGTGGGTTAGTTTCTGTGTTATATAATCTGTTCCACTGATCTATGTGTCTGTTTTTGTGCCAGTAGCATACTGTCTTGATGACTACAGCTTTGTAATATAGCTTGAAGTCCAGAACTGTGATGCTTCTAGCTTTGCTTTTCTTTTTCAAGACTGCATTCACTATTCACAGTCTTTGTGGTTCCATACAAATTTTAGGACTGTTTGTTGTAGTTGTGTGAAAAAGGCTGTTGGTATTTTGATAGGTATTGCATGAAACGTGTACATTGCTTTGGGTAGTATAGACATTTTAATAGTATTTGTTCTTCTGATCCATGAGCATGCGATGTCTTTCCATTTCTTTGTGTCATCTTCAATATCTTTCATCCAGTGTTTTATAGTTTACAGAGTAAAGGTCTTTCATCTATTTAGTTAGGATTATTCCTAGGTACATTATTTCTGATGCAATTGAAAATGGAACCAATTTCTTAATTTTTATTTCTGCTGCTTCATTATTGGTATATAGAAATGGAACAGATTTCTGTACATTGATTTTTGGATCCTGCAACTTAAGTGAATTTCATTATCAGTTCTAGCAGTATTTTGGTAGAGTCTGCTGGAATTTCTATATAGAATATCATGTCATCTAGAAATAGTAAAAGTTTGACTTTTTCCTTGCTCATTTGGATGCCTTTTATATCTTCTTGTTATTTGATTTTTGTGATTAGGACTTCCAGTACTATGTTAAATAACAGTGGTGAGAGTGGAAATTCCTATCTTGTTGCTGAGTGTAGAGGAAAAGCTCTCAGTTGTTCCCCATTAAAGATGTTACCACACTGAAAAAATAAAATATTAAAAATAAAACAAAACAAAAAATATGATGTTAGCTGTGGGTTTTTCACATTAGGCCTTTATTATGTTGAAGTATGTTCTCTTTAAACCTACTCAGTTGAGGGTTTTTAACAAGAATGGACACTATACTTTGTCAAATGCTTTTTCTACATCTATTGAAAGGATTGCATGTTTCTTATCCTTTCCCTTATGTGGTGTATCACAATGACTGATTTATGCATATTGGATCACCCTTATAACCCAGTAATAATTCCCATTTGATCATGGTGAATGATTTTATCAATATACTGCTGGATGTGGATTACTAGTATTTTATTAGGAATGTTTGCATCCATTTTCATCAGGGATATTGGTTATAGTTCTCCTCTTTAGTAGAATTTTTATCTGGTTTTGGTTCAGGTTAATGCTGGCCTCAAAGAATAAATCTGGAAGTTTTCTGTCCTTTTCTACTTGTTGGAATAGCTTGAAAAGAACAAGTATTAATTCTTCTTTACATGTATGCTATAATTTACATTTGAATCCATCTGGCTCTGGAATTTTGTTTATTAGGAGTTTTGAGGATGCAGTAATAGTGTTCCTAAGAGGGAAGTTTACACTAATATAGGACTCAAGAAGCAAGAAAAATCTCAAATAAATAACCTAAACTTACACCTAAAGGAATTAGAAAAAGAATAACAAATGAAACCTAAAACCAGCAGAAGGAAACAAATAATACAGATTAGAGTACAAAATAATGATATAGGAGCTAAAAAAAACAATATAACAGATCAAAGAAACCAGCAGCTGCTTCTTTGAAAAAATAAATAAATAAATCGACAAATTATCCAGACTCATCAAAAAGAAAAGAGAAAGAACCCAAATAAATAAAATCATGAATGAAAAAGAATACATAACAACCAACACCACAGAAATACAAACAGTTATAAAAGAATATTAGGAAAAACCGTATGACGACAAATTGGACAATTAGAAATCGATTAATTCCATGCACCTGGATGGCTCAGTGGGTTAAAGCCTCTGCCTTCAGCTCAGGTCATGACCTCAGGGTCTTAGGATCCACAGCATCTGACTCTCTGCTCAGCAGGGAGCCTGCTTCCTCCTCTCTCTCTGCCTGCCTCTCTGCCTACTTGTAATCTCTCTCTCTCTGTCAAATAAATAAATGAAATCTTAAAAAAAAGAAATCGATTAATTCCTACAAACATATAAACTACCAAAAACTGAAACAAATAAATAGAAAACCTGAAGATATCAATAACCAGCAAAGAAACCGAATTAGTAATCAAAACCTCCCAACATGCAAAGACCAGTGTTATTTTCATTTCCATTTGCATTGAAAATCTTTTTCTATAGTTTCACTTTCACTTTCTTCATGTTCTAAGATCTGAAATGAGTATGCAGGCAACATAATAATGAGTCTACTTTTTTTAAAATTGATTCATCTACTCTATGTCTTTGATTGGAGAATTTAGTCCACTTAACTTTATAGTAATTAGAGATAGGTTGTACTTACCAACAATTGTTGAGTACTTTCTATTTTTTAAGTTCCTCTGTGTTCATTTCTTACTTCCCTTTTTTTTTTTGCACTCTTATTTGTAGTGTGGTAATTTTCTTTAGTGTTGAGCATTTCTCATTTTCTTGTGTGTTCTACTATAGATTTATGCTTTGTATATCCTATACATATCACTCTATTTTGAAGCAATAGCATCTGATGCATGAATGTATTCTAAAATTATATATCTTTACTGTCTCTCATGTGTTATTTTTTAATGTTGATTTTATTTATTTATTTTATATTGATGTTGATTTTAACTCTGGTCATTTTGATGCCTATTAGGGAAGATTGCAGAGGAGAAGGACCCGAGCTCACCCTATACAACTAGATATCATCCACATTCAAATCAATAAACTGGAGAGTAATCTGAACACTGTCAGAACAAACTCAAATACTAAATACAGAAAAAAAGCTGCATCTGAGAGGTTAGGAAGGTCAGAAAGGCAGAGAGAGGCTGCTGGCAGAAGGGAGGGAGCTGTGTGTATGGAGAGGGCAGAGAAATAGGTCTTAACACCAAGGAACTCACACTGAAAAGACTAATCCCCATAATATTTGACTTTGAAAAGCAGAGGGGCAGAATTCTCTAAGTTTGTATAATCAGTGGGACTTGGAGTCTGAATCTTTAAAAGTCAGCTGATGGGTGCCTGGGTGGCTCAGTCAGTTAAGTGCTGCCTTTGGCTCAGGTCATTATCCTAGGGTCCTCAGATGGAGCTGAGCACCAGGCTCCCTGCTTGTCCCTCTCCCTCTTCCTTCTGTTCTACTTGTGTGCTAGCTCTCTCTCTCTCTCTCTCTCTCTCTCTCTCTCTCTCTCTCTCTTCTCTTTCTCTGTCAAAATAAATAAATAAAATCTTTAAAAAAAAAAAGTCAGCTGACTCAGCACCAGAACAGCTATGAGGGTGAGCAATTGCTGGGCCACTGCCCTTAAAGAGACAGCAGCCTGCACAGGGAGGCAACATTAAAACAGTAGTTTACACAATGCTGGGGATCAGATCTATTTGTATTGATTTCAGAGCATGTTGGGGGACTTAAAAAATGAAGGATCTAGCAGATATGATTTTCACACCCACCCCTCAGCATAAATACATGGTCGTTTGCAGGAGGTGGGACTGCACAGACACTGGCTATCTACCCCACTGGCAGTAGGCCCCCTCCATGAGTTCTCCTGAGCACTCAACCACTCCAAGCCTGCTGTTCCATGACTGTGGGCTCAGGGCAAATTTTGTTAAAGTCATGCACTCTTCACTTACTCACCAGTGCATAGGTGCCCCCATGCACTAAGCCCAGCCACCTCATAAGACACAGCTACCTTGCCACATTGAGCCACTATGACCACAAAATGACCAGCTGCTGAGTACACAGCTGCTGCTGCATGCCACTCCTTGCCATATGCCCCAAGCCACTATCATGCACCAGGCCCAACCATACACAGGCAACACGAAGTACAGCACCCAGCCTCCTACCCTAAGCCAACTCGGCAAGCAGCTCCCAGCCAACACAGTGTTTCTATGGATTCAGCATAGGACTAGTGGCCCAGTATAAATGTTGCTAACACTGTTACCCTACTCCCAAGTTTCTGGGTGGGCATGACCCTTACAGACAGCCTGCTTAGATCTCACTAATAATACAGAGAGCAAATACAGTCCACAACAGGCAGAGAGTCAGTGCAGACAACTGCACTGAAAGGAAACGACTCAGACACAATAGCAGTGCACAAGCAACACACAAAACACACACAGAGGATATGCTCCTGAAGTACAAGATTCAGGCAAATATAGGATAGTATACTTCAGGGCACTCCAGGATCTCTTCCTTTAAAGGCAATACCTTGAAGAGCAGAAGACATAGCTGACTTTATTAACACACAGATATAGACACAGACAGGGAGGCAAAATGAGAGATATTTATCCCAAATGAAAGAAAAGGGAAAGGCCATAGCTAAAGATCTAAGTGAAAGAGATATAAGTAATATGCCTAGTAGAGAATTTAAAGCATTGATCATAAGAACACTCATGAGCTTAAGAAAGGAGTGGAAGACATGAGTGAGACTTTAACACAGAGATAAAGAATAACATAGCAGAGATAAAGTGGTCAACAAACAAAATAAGAAAGATGCTTGATGGAAGGAAGAGAACAATGGAAGAAGCAGAGAAACAAATTAGTGATCTAGAAGACAAAGTAATGAGAAGTATTCAAGTTGAACAAAAAAGAGAAAAAAAGAATTATGGCTAATGAGAATAGACTTTGGAACCCAGTGACTCCATCAAATGTAATAACACTCGTACTGTGGAAGCCCCAGAATAACAAGGGAGAGAAAAGGGGGCAAAAAATGTATGTGAAGAAATAAGAGTTGAAAATTTCCCTAATCTGGAAAAAATACAAAACAGATATACAGATCCAGGAAGCAAAGGGAATCCCATCAAAATCAACCAAAACAGGCCAATGCCAACATACTGTAATTAAATGTGCAAAATATAGTGATATAGACAAAATTTAAAAGCAAAAAAAAAAAAAAGACAGTAACTTAAAAGGGAAAACCAATTAGCAGGAGACGTTTAAATGGAAACTTTATAAGCCAAAAAGGAGTGACATAATATATCAAAATGCTGAAACAAAACTAATGGTAACCATATGACAAGAATCAATAATAAATATGCAAAAAAATAAGAGAAAGAAATCCAAACACATCAGTAATGAAAATCAGGAAAACATGAAAAAGAGAAAAACAAGAAAGAATCAGAGAAAATCTTCAGAAACAACTACAAAACAAATAATAAAAGGACAATAAACATATATCTATCAATAATTACTTTGGGGGCGCCTGGGTGGCTCAGTTGGTTGAGCGACTGCCTTCGGCTCAGGTAATGATCCCGGAGTCCCGGGATCGAGCCCCATATTGGGCTCCCTGCTCAGTAGGAAGCCTGCTTCTCCATCTCTCATTCTCCCTGCTTGTGTTCCCTCTCTAGCTATGTTTCTCTCTGTCAAATAAATAAATAAAATCTTTAAAAATAATAACAATAATTACTTTGAATATAAATGACATAAAACCTCTAACCAAATATATAGGGTGATGCAATGGCTACAAAACAAGACTGGTCTATATGTTAACTTCAGGAAATTGATTTTAGACCTAAAGAAACCTGCAGATTGAAAGTGAGGAGATGGAGAAACATCATGCAAGTGGTAGCCAAAAGAAAGTGGGACCAGCAATGCTTCTATCAGAAAAAAAGATATCAAAAAACAGTAGGGGGGAAATATGGCAGAGAAGTAGAGGACCCTATTTCAACCAGTCTCTTGAATTGAGCTGGATATATACCAGACCACTCTACGTACCCATGAAATCAGCCAGCAATGAAAGAAGATACATCCAGATTTCTACAGACTATGTCTGGCAGCTGATTTCGAGGTATGAAGTGGGGATCCCTGATTCTGTGGAAAGATATTGGAAGATAAAGAGAAGGGGGAGGGAGCCTCCGGGATCCTGTGTGGCCAGAGTACAAAAGCCTCCCTTGCTTGGCACCTGGCACAGACTTGCACACCAGTAGTGAGGGGAAAGGACTTTATGCCAGCCCCCCAGACTGAAATCTGGAGCTGCAGGGGCACACATGCAAACTGGGGGCGGCTGGCAGTTTTAGAAGCACAAAGAGCAGTAATGTGCCTGGACCTGGAAGTGAAGGCTGGGCATGCTACTGTGGAGCCCAAAACTCAGGACACCGTGCTTTTTAGTAGCATAGACAGAAACTGAGACAGTGTGGCATGGAGAGTGCACTGTCCAGCAGACTGTGATCTCTCTTTTCTGAGACAGAGGTTTGGATTCCCACACTTCTGCTCTGACTCATGGGGGGTGGGGGGAAAGCCACCAAAGAAAGTCATCAGAGAACAAAAGGCCCCCAAAACCAATTTTCACTAAGCCAGTCCCCCTCACAGGGGGCAGGGTGACTCTGCCCAAACAGGGTTGCCAGAGGAACAGTACCACAAGCCCTTCCCCGAGAAGACAGGCTGGAAGAACAAGAGGCTGACAACCCTAAGGACCCTAATAAACAGGTGCTTCTCACTTGGGTTGTGGTCAATAATGTGGACTCTGTACATTCCCTGAACCTCAACAGAATGACAAAGAGGACAAACACCCAACACAGGAAAAATTCAGACACTGTGACCTCTGCCACAGGCCTAATGGATATGGATATCAACAGCTATATGTCAATAAAGTAAGCAACCTATAAGAAATGGATGCATTCCTGGAAACCTACAAACTACCAAGACTGAAACAGGAAGAAACTGACAACCTAAAGAGACCAATAACCAGTGACAAGATTGAAGCAGCAGTCAAAAACCTCCCAAAAAACAAGAGTCTAGGACCTGATGGATTCCCTGAGAAATTCTACCAAACATTCAAAGAAGAAACAATACCTATTCTCCTGAAGCTGTTTCAAAAAAGTAGAAACAGAAGGAGAACCTACAGAATTTTTCTATGAGGCCAGCATTACCTTGATCCCAAAACCAAGCAAAGACACCATCAAAAGGGAGAATTTCAGACCAATATCCCTGATGAATATGGATGAAAAAATTCTCAATAAGATACCAGCTAATAGGATCCAACAGTTCATTAAAAAGATGATCTACCACAACCAGGCAGGATTTACCCCTGGGATGCAAGGGTGCTTCAACATTCACAAAAATCAATCAATGTGATAGAACAAATTAATAAAAGGAGAGAGAAAAACCACATGGTCCTCTCAATGGATGCAGAAAAAGTGTTTGACAAAATGCAGCAACCTTTCCTGATTAAAACTCTTCAGAGTATAGGGATAGAGGGAACATTCCTCAATTTCATAAATTCCATCTATGAAAAACCCACCGCAAATATAATTCTCAATGGGGAAAAAGCTGACAACCTTTCCCTTAAGATCAGGAACACCACTGCTGTTCAATATAGTACTAGAAGTCCTAGCAACAGCAATTAGACAACAAAAAGAAATAAAAGGTATTCAAACTGGCAAAGAAGAAGCCAAACAAACTCTCTTCGCAGATGACATGACACTTTATGTGAAAACCCCAAGACTCCATACCCGAATTACTACAACCTATACAGCAATTCGGTAATGTGGCAGGATAAAAAAAATCAACACACAGAAATCAGTTGCTTCCTTATAGACTAACACTGACACTATAGAAAGGGCAATTAGAGAATCAAGTCCATTTATAATAGCACCAAAAACCATGAGATACTTTTGGATAAACCTAACCAAAGAGGTAAATGATCTATACTCTAGGAACTAAAGAACACCCATGAAAGAAATCAAAGAAGACACAAAGAGATGGAAAAATATTCCATGTTCATGGATCAGAAGAACAAATATTGTTTAAATATCTATGCTCTCCAGAGCAATCAATACTTTCAACGCCAGCCCATTCAAAAGACCAATAACATTTTTCAAAGTGCTGGAACAAACAATCCTAAAATTTGTATGGAACCAGAAAAAAAATTGCCAAGGAAATGTTGAAAAAGAAAAACAATGCTGAGGGTATCACATTGCCTTATTTCAAGCTATCTTACAAAGCTGTGATCACCAAGAGATCATAGTACTGGCAAAAAAGCAGACACACAGAAGAATGGAACAGAATAAAGAACCCAGATATGCACCCTCAGCTCTATGGTCAACTAATCTTCCACAAAGCAGGAAAAAAAATATCCAGTGGAAAAAAGACAGTCTCTTCAATAACTGGTGCTGGGAAAATTGGACAGCTATATATAAAAAATGAAACTCGACCATTCTCTGACACCATACACAAAGATAAACTCTAAATGGATGAAAGACCTCAATGTGAGACAGGAATCCATCAAAATCCTAGAGAAGAGCACAGGCAGTGTGTTCTCTTTGACATCAGTCACAGCAACTTCTTTCAAGTCACATCTCCAAAGGCAAAGGAAACAAAAGCAAAAATAAACTTTTGGGACTTCATCAAAATAAAAAGCTTCTGTACAGCATAGGAAACAGTCAACAAAACAAAGAGACAACCCACAGAATGGGAGAGGATATTTGCACATGACACTACAGACAAAGGGCTGATATCCAAGATCTATAAACAACTTCTCAAAATCAACACCCAAAAAAACAAATAATCAAGTCAAAAAATGGGCAGAAGAAATGAGAAACTTCTCCAAGAAGACATATAAATGGCTAATAGACACATGAAAAAATGTCCATCATCATTAACCATCAGGGAAATTCAAGTCAAAACTACACTGAGATACCACCTTACACCACTTACAATGAGAAAATTTGAGAAGGCAAGAAACAACAAATGTTGGAGTGGTTGTGGAGAAAGGAGAACCCTCTTACTCTGTTGGTGGGAATGCAAGCTGGTACAGACACTTTGGAAAACAGTGTGGAGGTTCTTCAAGACATTAAAAATAGAGCTACCTGACAAACCAGCAACTGTACTACTGGGTATTTATCCCAAAGATACAGATGTAGTGAAAATCAAGAGCACATGTACCCCAATGTTCACAACAGCAATGTCCAAAATAGCCAAACTGTGGAAAGAGCTTAGATGCCATTCAACAGATGAATGGATAAAGGAGATGTAGTCCATACATACACAATGGAATATTACTCAGTCATCATAAAGGATGAACACCCAGCTTTTGCATCAACATGGATGGGACTGAAGGACATTATGCTAAGTGAAATAAATTAAGCAGAGAAAGTCAATTATCATATGATTTCACTTACCTGTGGAACATAAGAAATAGCATGGAGGACATTAGAAGGAAGGGAAAAATGAAGGGGGGCAGAATCACCAGGGAGACATACCATGAGAGACTATGGACTCCAGAAAAAAAACTGAGGGGTTTTGAGGGGAGGGGGTTAGGGAGATGGGTTAGCCACTGATGGGTATTAAGGAGGGCATGTACTGCATGGAGCACTGGGTGTTACACGCAAACAATGAATCATGAAACACTACATCAAAATCTAATAATGTACTCTATGGTAACTAACATAACTAACTAACATAACTATGTTACTAACATAACATAACTAACAAACATAACATAATAAAATACATAAAAATAAATAAAATTTAAAAAATAAATAAAAATAAATAAAAAGCACAGTAATCTGGGGCAAAAAAAAAGACACTAAAAAATGACTAACAAGAGTCAAAGAAGGACACTATAAAGGGGAAAATTCAACAAATAGCTAGAACAACTATAAAGATTTATGCACCTAACATAGCTGGACATAAATACATAAAAGAGTTAATAACAAATACAAAGGAACTAACTGACAGTAATACAATCATAGTACAGGATTATATCACCCCACTTACGTTAATGGACAGATTGTCTGAACAGAAATGCAGCAAGGAAACAATGGCTTTGAATGACACATTGGAACACACGAATTTAACAGATACATTCAGAACATTCCATCCTAAAACAGCAAAATACACATTTTTCAAATGCACATGGTACATTATCCAGAATAGATCACATATTACCCCACAAAATGCTCTCAACAAATTAAAGAATATGGAATTCATACCATGCATCTTTTCTGACCAGAACACTATGACTAGAAGTCCACCAGAACACTATGAAACTAGAAGTCCACTACAATAAAACATCTGTAAAGAACACAATAAATGGAGATTAAGTAACATGTTACTCAACAATGATAGGGCAATCAGGAAACAAAAGAAGAGAAGAAAGAATACATGAAAGCAAATAAAAATAAAAATACAACAGTGAAAAATCCTTGGTGCAGCAATGGTGGTTATAAAAGGGAAGTTTGTGGCAATACAGGACTTCTTTAAGAAGCAAAAGAAACCCCAAATAAACAACCTAACATTACACCTAAAGGAGACAGAAAAAGGGCAAACTATATATAAAACCAGTAGAAAGAAGGACTTAAAAATAGTAGAGCAGAAACAAATGACAGAGATACTAAAAAAAGTATTGAACAGATCAATGAGACCAGGAATTTGGTTTCTTGAAAAAGTTTATAAAACTGATAAACTTCTAGCCAGACTCACCAAGAAAAAAAGAGAAAGGACTCCAATAAATAAAATCCCATATGAGAGAGGAGAAATAACCAATACCGCAGAAATAGTTATAAGAGAATATAATGAAAAACAATATCCCAACATACTGAACAACATGTAAGAAATGTCTATAAACATATCAATTACCAAAACTGAAACAGGCAGAAGCATAATTTTTTGAAGATTTTATTTATTTATTTGACAGAGAGAGACAGCGCACGTGAGAGAGAGAGAATAAACAAAAGGGAGGAGCATAGGTAGAGGGAGAAGCAGACTTTCCACTGAGCAGGGAGTCTGATATGAGGCTGATCCCAGGACTCTGGGATCATGACCTGAGCTGAAGGCAGACACCCAACGACTGAGCCACCCAGGTGCCCCAAGAAACATAAAATTTGAACAGACCAATAACCAGCAAAGAAAATGAGTCGGTAATTAGAAAAAAAAACAAAAAAAAACAAACGCTCAACCACAAAAGTCTAGGACCAGAGGGCTTCACAGGTGAATTCTGCCAAATACTTAAAGAAGAGTTAATGCGTCTTCTTCTCAAACAATTCCAAAAAATAGAAAAGGAATGAAAACTTCCCAATTCATTCTGTGAGGCCATCATTATCCTGATACCAAAGGCAGATAAAAGACACCACTAAAAACGAATGACAGGCTAATCCCTGATGAATAGAGATGCAAAAATATTCACCAAAATGCTAGTAAATGAAATTTGACAATACATTAATAAAATCATTTAACAAGATAAAGTGGAATTTGTTCCTGGGTTGGAAGGGTGGTTCAATATTTGCAAATCAATCAGTATGGTACATCGCATCAATAAGAGAAAAGATAATACACGTGATCCATTCAACAGATGCACAAAAGGCATTTGACAAAGTACAGTATCCTTTCATGATCAAAAACCTCAACTAAGTAGGTTGACCCTCAATGTGATTAAGGCCATATACAAAAAACCCACTAGTATCACCCTCAATGAGGAACAACTGAGAGCTTTCCCTCTATACTCAGAAAGAAGATAGCGATGTCTACTCTCACCACTGTTACTTAGCCTAGTACAGGAAGTCCTAATCACAGCAATCAGAAAACACAAAGAAATAAAAGGCATCCAAATCAGCAAGAAAAAATCAAATTTTCATAATATCCAGATGTCATGATACTCTACATAACAAACCCAAGAGACACCACCAAAACACTGCTAGAGCTGATAAATTTAGTAAAGTCACAGGATACAAAATCAACACACAGAAATCTGTTGCATTACTATTCATTAATGGTAAAGCAGTGGAAAGAGAAATTAAGGAATCAATCTACCTTATAATTGCACAAAAAATAATAAGATACACAAGAATAAACCTAAACAAAGAAGTAAAAGAACTGGACTCTGAACTCTAAAACACTGATGAAAGAAACTGAGGGTCATAGAAATAGAAGACATTGGCCACCTGGGTGGCTCAGTGGGTTATAGCCTCTGCTTTTGGCTCAGGTCTTGATTTCAGGGTCCTGGGATCCAGGCCCGTGTCAGGCTCTCTGCTCAGCAGGGAGCCTGTTTCCTCAGCTCTGTCTCTGCCTGCCTCTCTGCCTACTTGTGATCTCTCTCTCTGTGTCAAATAAATAAATAAAATCTTTAAGAAAAAAAAAGAAATAGAAGACATTTCATGCTCATGGATCAAAAGAACAACTATTATTAAAATGTCTATTCTACCCATTGTAATCTACACATTTAATGCAATCCCTATCAAAATACCACCAGCATTTTTCACAGAGTTAGAACAAACAATCCAAAAACTTGTAGGGAACCACAAATACCTCGAATAACCAATGCAACTGTGAAAAAGAAAAGCAAAGCTGGAAGCATCACAATTCTGGACTTCACATTATACTACAAAGCTAGAGTGATCAGAACAATATGGTACTAGTACAAAAATGGACACATAGATCAATGGAAAAGAATAGGAATCCCAAAAATAAACCCACAAATATATGGGCAATTAATCTTGAAAAACAGGGAAGAAGATCTAACAGGAAAAATACAGTCTTTTCAACAAATGGCATTGGGAAAACTAGATAGCCACATGCAAAAGGAAGAAATGGTACCACTTTCTTACACTACACACAAAAATAAATTCAAAATGGATGAAAGACCTAAATGTGAGATAGGAAACTATCAAAATCCTAGGAAAGAACACAGGCAGTAATCTTGTTGACTCAGCCATAGCAACTTCTTTCTAGATATATCTCCTGAGGCAAGGGAGACAAAAGCAAAAAAACTATTAGGACCACATCAAAATAAAAAGTGTCTGCACAATGAAAGAAACAATCAACAAAACTAACAGGCAACCTAAGCAATGGGAGAAGATATTTGCAAAGGACAGATCTGATAAAAGGTTAGTATCCAAAATATATAAGGAACTTATAAAACTCAACACCCAGAAACTAAATAATCCAGTTAAAAAATGGACAGAAGAAACAAACAGTTTTCCAAAAAAGACATACAGATGGTCCACAGACACATCATCATTTACCACCTGGGAAATTCAGATCAAAACTACAATGAGGTATTGCCTCATACTTGCCAAAATGGCTAAAATCAACAACACAAGAAACAAACGTGTTGATGAGGATGTGAAGAAAAGAGAAGCCTCTGCACTATTGGTAGGATGCAAACCGGGGATAGCCTCTCTTGAAAACAGTATGGTGGTTCCTCAAAAAGTTAAAAATCGATCCATCATTCACAATACTGGGTAATTACCCACAGAATACAAAAACACTAATTCAGAGGAATATATAAATCTCTAGTTTTATAGCAGCATATTTTGCAATAGCCAAGATTTGGTAACAACCCACATGTCCATCAATTGGTGAATGGATAAGGAAGAATACATAATGGGATATCATTCAGTTTTTTTTCTTTTTTAAGATTTTATTTATTTATTTGACAGAGAGAAAAACAGCTAGAGAGGGAACACAAGCAGAGGGACTGAGAGAGGGAGAAGCAGGCTTTCCGCCAAGCAGGAAGCCCAATGTGGGGGACTTGATCCTGGGTCTCCAGGATCATGAACTGAGCCGAAGGCAGTCGCTTAACCAACTGAGCCACCCAGGCGCCCCTCATTCAGTTTTTAAAAGAATGAAATGTCATTTGCAATGACATGGATGGAGCTACAGCGTATAATGCTAACTGAAATGGCAGTCAGAGAAAGACAAATACCATATGTTTTCATGCAGCTGTGAAATGTAAGAAGCAAAAGAAAGGAGCAAAGTGAAACAGACAAATCAAGAAACAGACTTACTTATAGAGAACAAACTGATTACCAGAGGAGTTTTGGGGGAATGGGTTAAACAGGTGATGCGGATTAAAGAGTGTACTTTTTGTGATGAGCACCAGGTGATGTATGGAATTGTTGAATCACTATATTGTCCAGCTGAAACTAATATAACACTGCAAAGTAACGAAATTTAAAACTAAAAAAAGATTGAATTTAAAAAAATAAATCTTTTCATTTTGTGTATCCCATACCAATTATTATATAATTTTATCATTTTTTTGTTTTAAGCTCTGATTAACTTTATATGTGTTTAATCCCTTATCTTTAATATACATTTGTCTTCTTCAGTGAGATATTTTACTTTCATACAATTTCTTATTACTAGTTAATTCCTTTTCTTTTCAGGAGAAATTGACCTCTTTAACATTTCTTTTAGGATTGTTTTAATGGTGACAAATTCATTTAATTTTTTGCCTGTTTGGAGGACTTTTCATCTCTCCTTAAATTCTGAATAATATTATCATGTAGAATTCTTGGTTGGACCTTTTCTTTTTTTTTCCCCTTTAAGCACCTTCAATATACTATTCCATACAAAGCCACTCCCTTCTGGCCTACAGTGTTTCCATTGAAAAATCAACTGATGGGGCGCCTGGGTGGCTCAGTTGGTTAAATGACTACCTTCAGCTCAGGTCATGATCCCAGAGACCGGGGATCGAGCCCCGCACCAGGCTCCCTCTCGGTGGGAAGCCTGCTCCTCCCTCTTTCCCTCCCCCCTGTTTGTGTTCCCTCTCTAGCTTTCCTTCTCATTGTCAAATAAATAAATAAAATATTTTTAAAAAATCAACTGATGGGCTTATAAGGGTCCCTTTTAAAAAAGCAACAAGTCATTTTTCTCTTTTTTTTAAGATTCTCTTTAATTTTTACATTTTAATTTAAATGTTCTTTGATGTGGCTCACTTTGTTTTTCCTTATTTGGAACTCTTGGGCTTCCTAGAACTTAGTATCTGTTTTCTTCCCTATGTTAGGGAAATTTTCAGCCATTATTTCTTGAAATAAGTTTTCTACTTTTTTTTCTTCTGTCTTCATTTGGGACTCCCTATAATGCAGATGTTATTCTGGTAGATGTTCTCCAGTATGTCCCTTAAACTATCTTAATTTTTCTATTTTTTCCCCTTTTCCTATTCTTGGTTATTTTTGGTGTCTTGTCTTCCAGGTCACTCATCTGTTCTATTTTGTTTATTCTGCCATTGAACCCTCTAGGTATATTTACCACTTCACCTATTGTATTCTTCAGCTTTCTGACTTCTCTCTGTTACTTTCTTGTGGTTTATTTCTCTCTGTTGAAGTTTTCACTGTGTTCATCCATTCCTCTTCAGTCTGGTAAGCATATTTATGACCATTACATTGAATTCTGTGTCAGGTAGATTACTTATCTCCATTTCATTAAGGTCTTTTTCTGAGGTTTTCTCTTGTTCTTTTTTTTTAAGATTTTATTTATTTATTTGACAGAGAGAAACACAGCTAGAGAGGGAGCACAAGCAGAGGGACTGAGAGAGGGAGAAGCAGGCTTCCCACTGAGCAGGAATCCTGATGTGGGACTTGATCCCGGGTCTCCAGGATCATGACCTGAGCGGAAAGCAGCCGCTTAACCAACTGAGCCACCCAGGCACCCCTCTCTTGTTCTTTCATCAGGAATACATACCTGTCTCCTCATTTTGCTTGACTCCCTGTTTGTTTCTATGTGTTAGGTAAAATAGCTACCTCTCCTCTTTAAAAAATTTTTGGATTATAGTTGACACACAACAGTATATTAATTTCAGGTGTACAACATAGTGATTTGATAAGTTTATACATTGTACTATATTCACCACAAATGCAGCTACCATCTGTCACCATACAATAGGATTGACTATATTCCCAATTCAGTACTTTTTACTTCTATGACTTATTTATCTCAGAACTGGAAACCTGTATCTCTCATCCCCTTCACCCATTTTGCCAATTCTCCCACTTCCCTCCCCAATGGAAATCACAAGGTTCTTCTCTGCATTTATGGGTCTTCTTCTGCTTTTTGTTCCTTTGTTTTACTTTTTCGATTCCACATATAAATGAAATTGTACAGTGTGATCTTGCATTGGAGATAAACCTTATCAGTTCAAACATGTACTAGCTTTTGGTTGTTTCTCAGATCTCTGAGATTGTCCTAAGGAGAACAATTTGTTATTGATAGGTCTCAGTTGTTGAGGGTACACCAAGACCTGTCACTGTTCCAAAGGGAGAGATCTAAGACAGTGCCTAGTTTCAGGCTAATTTTAAGACAGATTATCAGGAAGTATATTCTTAAAATATGCAAATATATAGTCTTTGGGTCCACAATCATAAACTCTGCTGACTTCCAGAACAGCTCCAGAAGTGTTCATGGGCAATAGCTGCAAAAATTGTAGCTTTAGACACGCATATAACCTTTCTGTGAGGTATCAGAGAGCTATGATGATGTCAAGTGAGGGTTTTAATATGGTGAATCCCTGCCCATGTTCCCAGAGAGCCCTTCTGGAGCCTCTGGATGTGTGACCTGCCCCCATGACAAAATTTTTTTTTCACATCAAGAATGTGGGTGTGTTTCAGTCTTCTGGTTATGCAGTGTCATCAAAAACTGTCCAACTGCTTCAAACCCAATGTGTCTAAAAACACAATACCCTGGGCCACTAGAGCCAGGTGGTTAAGGGGTGACCTGTGTGGGCCATGCATGTCCACCAGCTATGAAAGGTGGGCTGTGAATGTGGTATAGGGTGGGGTACTCAGCCACAGCTGCAGTATCCATGGGTAGGGTGCTCCCATTGAAGCCAGCAGACTTAAAGACTTAAATGAGGGGTTCCACAATAGCACCCATCTACACCATGATGAACAAGGGATGAGAATTCAAAAATGGTGCCCACTTCTGCCCTTGGGGAGAATCCCAACAGGTTCTTACTTCTCCAGCAGATGCTTTCAAAGTAGCAAATGAGTCTCCTTCACATAGAGTCTGGGTGCCTTGCAAACTGCCATTTTTGAGCTGGGTCCCACGGTGAGTAAGTCTGTGCAGGACGCTTTTAAGAGTGTATTTTTGGGGCACCTCAGTGGCGCAGTGGGTTAAAGCCTCTGCCTTCGGCTCAGGTCATGATCTCAGGGTCCTCGGATCGAGTCCCATATCGGGTTCTCTGCTCAGCAGGGAGCCTGCTTTCTCCTCTCTCTCTCTGCCTGCCTCTCTGCCTACTTGTGATCTCTCTCTCTGTCAAATAAATACATAAAATCTTTAAAAAAAAAAGAGTCTATTTTTCATTCCCTACAGTTCTCCTAGAAGTAAGCCCCATTGGTTCTCATAGACAGATGCTTTGGGACTCATTTCTCCAGTGCAGGTCCCAAGGGTTGGGGTGCCTGATGTGGGACATAGACACCTTGCTCCTCAGGAACAAGTTCCATATTATAAGATCACTACCAACTGTGGATTGCTGCTCCTGGGGTGGAGCTTTTTGAAGAACCACATCTCTACCTCTCCTACCTTTCTCAATGTGGCCCTTTTATGTTTTGTTGTAGAGACACTGTTTAGCTAGTTTTCAGGTCTTTTTCAGAGGGAATTATCCCACATATTGTCCCATATATGAACACAAAGGAGGATGTGGTTTCAGGATCCTGCTAGGCCACCATTTTTCAATGTGTCTTTAAAAAATATGTAGATTGTAAATGCCTAAGAGCCACTGATTGATCATATTTGAGCATCACCAATACATGCTATAAAAGTGAATATGGTTTATTTATAAAAATAAAAAGTATGCAGATTTTAAAGTAACAAACAGCTCATATAATTAATTGAATACAGCAGGCTCAAAGAGGATTTTCAAAAAAAAAGAGGATTTTCATTAACTGTTACTAAATTATGTGTTTTCTCCTTTTCTATGTATCAAATAGAACTTGTTTTAAATACCACAGCCATACTAAATCCAGAACTTCACATTGATCTTCATTACTACCAAGATATCTTACCATATAGATTTCAGGCCCAATATATATTAATTAAGGTACAGATTTGAGAGAAGAAATAAAACCAATGTTCCAGGGATATTAAAAAAAAACAACATATTTAAGTTTCTCATTTTGCTCTTACCGTATGTGATTCTAATTCAGCAATTTTCTCAGGGGTCTCCGAACCCAAATAATATATTCTAATCACATGGTCAGTGCTACCTGTTGTAATGAACATACCACCTGGAAGATTAAAAAACAAACAAGCAAACATTGTACCAAGAAACTTTAAAAACACTTTGATTGCCTTCTTAGTTATATGCTACCTTATATTAATAAGAGGTTATCTTCTAATCATTAAAAATGTACAAAATTTCAGAGAAAAACAGATAACATTCAAGAGAAATACTTAAAAGACAACTATACCATTCACCCAACAAAAACCCAACAACTATACAGTAAATACAAGCCTCTGAATAATAAACATTAAAGGTCAGAGACTTGAGGAATTCTTTACATTTTATGCAAAATCATAATGCTCCAAATTCTTTTGTAAAATGACCCACAGCTACAATTCTCTTCATAGTGGCTGTAATGGTGTAATGTAAAAACTCAACCATTTTGGGGATTATGAAAAAATTCTAGAGATGGAAGGTGGTAAAATATCTAAAACAATGTGAATATACTTCATGTCGCAAAACAATTCACCTAAAAATAGTTATCAAAATAGTAAATTTTAGGGGCACCTGGGTGGTTTGGTCAGTTGAGTGTCCTGCTCTTGGTTTCAGCTCAGCTCATGATCTGCAGTATGGAGATTATGCCCTACACAGGACTCTATGCTCAGCAGGGCGTTGCCTGAGATTCTCTCCCTCTGTCCCTCCCCCCAATTCACATGCACATGGGCACATGTGCGTACTCTCTCTCTCTCTCTCTCTCTCTCTCTCTCTCTCTCTCAAATAAATACATCTTTTTTAACAGTAAATTTTATGTTAAATTTACCACAATAAAAGGTCAACTAGCATATAATTCTTAGGAGTAAAAAAGCACCATTTCACACTGTAAAAGTGTCTTCTATATGGAACCACGTATATATTTTCTGAAAAGTCAGGTCAGGATTTTAATGCTTAACTGTGTGTGGATTGGAGGGGAGAGCTGTACTTTTTACCAACCAAATTCTGATTTATATAAAAACATATTAGAAAATTAAAAAAAATCGCAAAAACTATTACATGTTAATTAAAGTCCACAAAGGTCCAACTATTATAGCATATGGTTCACATTTTTGGTATGTTTCTAGTAACATATACTTTTATCTCCACAAAATTAAACATATATCTTTTATAACTGGATCATGTAATATTTTGGGTACTTGAATCTTTCAATTTTTACACATACCAGAACTGAAAGATGAACAAGATATCTGAACTCCAGGTCTGGATCTCTCAGTAAATTTCACTGGGCGATCTCTAAGGCAAAAGTAACATATTTTTATTTTCCATCATGTTCATTTAACATACAAGAATCTTTGCACACTGCTGGATACTGACAGATTTAACATCAGTATTATAAAAACACAACTGAAGTAGTCAGTAAGTACTGTTCCCATCACTCGGGTTAAAAATGCATTAAACCTTGTAAATATACTTTAAGATACCAGTATTATTATTGTAACTTTACAAATTACCACATAACTTACTACCATTAAGAGAACTTCAAAGTCTTCTTACCAGAAAAATAAATGAAACAAATACTCTTTACAAAAATTTTGTGTGTAAGTTAAATAATGTCTTCAACATTGATTTCACAAAAATTTTATTCTAAAATCTCTAACTTCTAATTGAAGTAGGTATGGTGTGTTTTACACACACACACATTTATATGCTTAAATACATGAATTAAGAATTTCTCAAGGTAATAAAGAAAAATAAACATTTTGCACAAAATTTCTAACCCGATTCTAAACTTACCTAAACTTCATTGTTTTTACATGCCATTGCCAGAAACAGATTGTTCCATCAGCACCAGTAGAAGTGAGGTATCTGGTTGTGCCTTTAGTTGATGGACAAAACTAAAAATTCAAATAAAAAGCTTTCATGTTCAAACTTATTTAAAACACAGCATGTTCTAAAATTATAATCACTTAAAAATACTTTACATAAATTCAATTAAGAATTTCACTTTCAAGAAATCAGGTATTTAAATTTCCTAGATTAATAAGTATCTTATAAAATTGAAAATGTCAAGAAACTGTGGGAAAAAAGTCATCAAATTTAGGATTAAATATATTAGACTTAAAAATAACTATTTTTAGGGGTTCCGGGTGGCTCAGCCAATAGAGTATGCAACTCTTGATCTCAGGCTAATAAATGCAGAGATTACTTAGAAATAGTGGTGTGGAACATAAACAAAGTATCTTGGAACAGAGAAAAAATAAAATAATGTAATAAAAAATCTTAAAAAAATAAATATTTTTAAATTACTGAATATCACACTTTAAGGTTACTATTTCATTACTTTAAATGGAGAAAAAAATCACAAGGTGGTTATTAGTTAAACCATCACAAATCTGCTAAATATATGCTTTTACAGCAATAATTACATAATTTTTATAGTTTATATGACCAGGGCATCAGAAACCAATCTAAAACCAATGCTTAAGAAGTTACTATCTAAATATTGTGGCCTTAATATTTTATTTAAATTCCAGCTTCAATGACATATGATATAAATTTTGTTCTTTTTAAATTTAAATAATTTTCATTTGTTATAACAGAATAAGTAAAATGGTCAAATCACTATATCATTGTGGGGAAAAAAAACAGATTAAAAAATATATTTAGGTGTGCCTGGGTGGCTCAGTTGGTTAAGCGACTGCCTTTGGCTCAGGTCATATCCCGGAGACCCGGGATGGAGCCCCGCATCCGGCTCCCTGCTCGGCGGGAAGCCTACTTCTCCCTCTCTCAATCCCCCTGCTTGTGTTCCCTCTCTAGCTGTGCTTCTCTCTGTCAAATAAATAAATAAAAATCTTTTAAAAATATTTAAATTGCCAATTTAAAGGATAACTAATACCCTAGATGAAACATCTACAGCCTTTATTATATAGGATTCTCAGGCTCTGACTCTAAGTATTTTATACATCCTCAGAAAAGACTCACAGGGTGCCTGGGTGGCTCAGAGGGTTAAGCCTCTGCCTTGGGCTCAGATCATGATCTCAGGGTCCTGGAATGGAGGCCTGCATCAAGCTCTCTGCTCAGCAGGGAGCCTGCTTCCTCCTCTCTCTATGCCTGCCTCTCTGCCTATTTGTGAGCTCTCTCTCTGTCAAAAAAATAAATAAAATCTTTAAAAAAAAGAAAAGAAAAGAATCACAGATAAGGAAGAGCCATTGAGCTCCTGATTCCTGAGATACAGGAAAAAGTTGAAAATCAAACCAGGGTCTCTGCATGGCATGAGTTTTAAAAATCGCAAATAGAGATAATTAACACTGCTAAGATGAATATTAAGGATCAAGATGCATAGAGTTTGAATAAATTTTGACTGCAAATCTAAAAGAAATGATCATTACAGATTAGAAGTCATTTATCTAGTTTTCTTAATTGGAAACATATAACTTCTACAAAGACTGCAGAGTTTAAATAAAAAATTATCAATATTATCCATTAATAGTTGATATATAGTAAAGAAACCAGTACTCAGGTAGCATGCCTCTATTTTCCTTTCTGAGACAGAAAAGCCTGCAATGGAAAACTTAATCCACCATTTATAGGTGGAGTCTGTAAACTATGGCCCACCTGCCAAATCCAGCTTGCTGCGTATTTCTGTAAATAAAAATTTTTGGAACAAATTCACCTTACACTGCCTATGGCTGCTTTTGCACTGGAATGCAGAGTTAAGTAGGTGTGACAGAGACCATATGGCTTGCAAATCCTAAAATATTTACCTATCTGATCTGTAAATTTGCTGATTTATGATTTATACAAATGAGGTAAATATAGAACACTATAATTTTATTAAGTTTGAAAAAATACCAGAACCTTTATTATCATCATTATATTTAAATAAATTCACCAGTCTCAAAGGCAGATCTCGCCCATTAATGTTGTCTAATTGAATTGTTTTTATCTTTTTAATTTCTTTTTAAAGATTTTATTTATTTGACAGAGACACAGATCACAAGTAGGCAGAGAGGCAGGAAGAGTGGGGGGGGGGAGCAGGCACCCTGCTGAGCAGAGAGCCCAATGTGGGGCTTGATCCCAGGACCCTGAGATCACGACCTGAGCCGAAGGCAGAGGCTTTAACCCACTGAGCCACCGAGGTGTCCCTTTTTTTAGATTTATTTATTTATTTATATTCAACAGAAAGAGAGAGAGAGAGAGAGGCAGCAAGAGAGTGAACACAAGAACGGGGAGTAGGAGAGGGAGAAGCAGGCTTCCTGTTGAGCAGAGAGCCCAATACAGGGCTTGACCCCAGGACTCTGGGACCATGACTTGAGCCGAAGGCAAACACCCAACAACTGAGCCACCCAGGTGCCCCGAATTGTTTTTTAATAATAAATCATGTTCGAGATTATAAAAATAAGAACACTTATATGTGCATTTCCTATTATGAATTAATATGTAATTATTAAAGAAAATTTAGTAAATATAAAAAAATAAAAGCTACTTATAATCCCACCATCCAGAGGCAACCACTATTAAAATCATACCATTTTATCTCAATTCTGCTTACAAAAAAGAATCTGGAAAGATAAACACCATAATCTTAAGAGAGACAGTTAATTAGCAAAGAATAAGTAATATAGAATGCTAAATAAAATTAAGAGGAGATGGGTGCGTGGGTGGCTCAGTCAGTTAAGCAGCTGCCTTCGGCTTGGGTCATGATCACAGGGTCCTCAGATCAAACCCCACGCTAGGCTCCCTGTTCTGCAGGGAGCCTGCTTCTCCCTCTCCCTCTGCCTGCTGCTCTGCTCTACTTGTGCTATCTCTCTATCTCTCTGTCAAATAAATAAATATTTAAAAATTTGTAAAAAATTAAGAGAAAAAGAGTGCTGGTGCAGGCAACAACTTAAAATTTTAAAATGGCTAAGTGGTCAAAGAAAGTCTCCCTGAGCAAGACAGATTTATACAAAGTGGTTAGAAAGGGAAGGAATAAGCCATGTGACTATCCAAGGAAGACTACTCCAGAGACATGAAACTGAAAAAGCAAAGGCAGGAGTGTAGCTAGAGTGGTCTAAAAAAGTAGAGAGGGTAGCAGCTAAAGCAGAATGAAAACAGGAAACTATATAAGGTGAGGTCAAAGAGACCAAGGGGCTGAGAACATAGGCCTTATAATGTCGGTCATTTAGACTTCAACTTTAACTCTGAATTTGGAAGCTACGGATGGTTCTGAGTACCAGTGACATGATTTAACTCCCATTTAAAAATCACTCAGCTGGGTCGCCTGGGTGGCTCGGTTGGTTAGGCGGCTGCCTTGGGCTCAGGTCATGATCTCGGAGACCCGGGATCGAGTCCCACATCGGGCTCCCTGCTCAGCGGGAAGCCTGCTTCTCCCTCTTTCACTCCCCCTGCTGTGTTCCCTCTCTGGCTATGTTTCTCTCTGTCAAATAAATGAAATATTTAAAAAATAAAAATAAAAATCACTCAGCTTGCCATGCAAAGGTTAGAGGGGGGCAAGAAAAACAGAAGGGAAGAAGCAGGAAGATCAGTTAGATTTCTGTTTCAATAAACTAGGTTACAGATGATAATGGTTTGAAATAGAATAGTAATGATTAAGGTCATGATAATTTGTCAAATTCTATATTTATTTTAAGAGTAAAGCCAACATGATATGCAAACAAGTTAGATATGAGATATAAGAGAAAAAAAACGTCAGGGATGACTACTCTGAGCAACTGAAAGGATAAAATTGCCATTTGTTTACTTGAAGAAAGTTCTAGGAAAAGTAGATTTGAGGAAGGAAGACAGAAGTTCAATTATGAATATGTTGAGCTCGAGATTCATGACATTCATGTGATGATACCAAGTAGGTACCTGAATATACACATACGGAACTAAAACAAAGGTGACAAGATGAAAATATAAGTAAAAATCATCAACCTACAGATAAACTCAAAGCCATGAAACTTAATGAGATCACTAAGAGAAAGAATGTGATAGAGATCCATGGATCTTGAGGGAGTTCCCACATGTAAATAAAATGAGATAGAAATCAGAAAATCAGAGGAGGAGGGGCAAGATGGAAGAGAAGTAGGAGACCCTGTTTCAGAAGGTCTCTTGAAGTGAGCTAAACTATCTACCAGGACAATATGAACACCCATGAAATCACCCTGAGATGTAAGAATACACACTTCTGGATCACTTCTGGATCTCTATGGGAACAGAAGAGCATCAGAAGAGAGTAATGACTTCTGATTGCTCTGAAACCTTCCAGCGAACAATTCATCTGGATAACAGTTGATATTTTCAGCTATACATACCCTCAACCACTCCTCCACAAAATGACTCAGAGGAGGAACAACCAACAGAAGAAAAACCCAGAGATTGCAACCCCTGTTACAGAATTACTGGAAATGAACATAAACAATAAGACAGAAATGGAATTCAGGGCAGCAATCGTCCAAACAATGGCTAACGTGGAAAAGAACCTTAGTCTCAAGATAGAAGCTCTAATGACAGAATTGAAAGCAGAGGTTAGACAGGCTATTAATGAGATGCAATCTAATTTAAATATGCTCACAGCTAGAGTAAGTGAAGCTGAAAATCATATTAGTGATTTAGAAGACAAATGGATCAAGAAGGAGGAGCAAGAGAAGTCTTGGAACAAACAGCTAAAATCCCATGGAAATAGAATAAGGGAAATAAATGATGCCGTGAAACACTCCAATATCAGAATTATTGGAATCCCCGAAGGAGCTGACAGAGAGAGAAGCCTAGAAGATATAGTTGAACAAATCATGGATGAAAATTTCACGAATCTGGGGAATGAAACAAATATTCGTGTCCTGGGGCAGAGAGAACACTGCCCAAGATCAATGATGACAGAAAAATCACCAGGCACATAATTGTGAAATTCATGAATCATAAAAACCAAAGAATATGTCTTAAGAGCAGCTGGGGGAAGCGATCCCTTAAGTGTAGAGGGAGGACCATCAGAATAACGTCAGACCTATCCACAGAAACCTGGCAAGCCAGAAAGGGCTGGCAAGACATATTCAGGAAATTACATGAAAAAAATATGCAACCAAGGATAATGTATAGAGCAAGGTTGACTTTCAGAAGGGAAGGGGAGATAAAGAGCTTCCAGGACTGCCAAGGTCTAAAAGAATAGGCAACCACCAAGCCAGCAATACAAGAAATACTAAGAGGGGTTTTATAAAAGAGAAACGAACCCAAGAGTGACACAGAACAGAAATTTACAGAGGTAATCTATAGAAACATGAATTTCACAGGCAATATGATTTCAATACAAACATATCTGTCAATAATCAATCTCAATGTGAATGGCCTAAATGCTCCAATAAAAAGGCATAGGGTTGCAGGCTGGATAAAATGACAGGACCCGTCCATACGCTGTTTACAAGAAACACATTTTGAATCTAAAGACACACTTCCAGATTGAAAGTGAGGGGATGGATGACCATCTTTCATGCCAATGGACCTCAAAAGAAAGCCGGGATAGAGATTCTCATATCAGACAAATTAGATTTTAATCTAAAGACTGTAGTCAGAGACACAGAAGGATACTACATCATTCTCAAAGGGTCTATATACCAAGAAGATCTAAGAATTGTAAATATTTAAGCCCCCTAGGGCGCCTGGGTGGCTCAGTGGTTAAGCAACTACCTTCGGCTCAAGTAATGATCCCAGAGACCCGGATTCGAGCCCCACATCAGGCTTCCTCCGCACTGGGAAGCCTGCTTCTCCCTCTCTCACTCCCTCTGCTGTGTTCCCTCTCCAGCTGTGTTTCTCTCTGTCAAATAAATAAATAAAATATTAAAAAATATATTTATGCCCCCAACATGGGAGCAGCCAACTACATAAGCCAACTGTTAAGCAAAATAAAGACTCATATGGATACAAATACATTAATTGTAGGAGATCTTAACACACCACTCTCAGCAACGGACAGATCATCAAAACAGAAAATCAACAAAGAAATAAGAATTTTAAATGACACATTGGACCAGATGGATCTTATAGATATATTCAGAACATTCTACCCTAAAACAGCAGAATACTCATTCTTCTTGAGTGCACATGGAACTTTCTCCACAAGACCACATACTAAGTCACAAATCAGGGCTAAACCAATACCAGAAGATTGAGATTATTCCCTGCATATTCTCTGACCACAATGCCGTGAAACTGGAACTCAACCACAATAAAAAGTTCAGAAAAATCAAACACTTGGAAGCTAAGACGATCCTGCTCAAGAAACTGTGCATCAACCAGGAAATCAAAGAACTGAAACACTTCATGGAAACCAATGAGAACGAAAATACATCAATCCAAAACCTATGGGATACAGCAAAGGCAGTCCTAAGGCAGCCCCACTCAAAAAAATTGAAAAATCCCGAATACACCGACTATCATTACAGTTTAAAGAATTGGAAAATCAACAACAATTTAAACCAACCCCAAACACAAGACGGGAACTAATTAAGATTAGAGCAGATATTGGGGCACCTGGGTGGCTCAGTTGGTTAAGCGACTGCCTTCAGCTCAGGTCATGATCCCGGAGACCCGGGATCAAGTCCCACATCGGGCTCCCTGCTCAGCGGGAAGCCTGCTTCTCCCTCTCTCACTCCCCCTGCTTGTGTTCCCTCTCTGGCTGTGTTTCTCTCTGTCAAATAAATAAAATCTTTAAAAAAAATAGAAAAAAAAAGATTAGAGCAGAGATCAATGAACTAGAAACTAGAGACACAGTAGAACACATCAACAAAACTAGAAACTGGTTCTTTGAAAGAATTAATAAGATTGATAAACCATTGGTCAAACTAATCCAAAAGAAAAGGGAGAAGACTCAAATTAATAAAATTATGAATGAAAGGGGAGAGACCACGACCAACACCAAGGAAACAGAAACAATCATCAGAAATTACTATCAACAATTATATGCCAATAACTCTAACAATGTTTATCCTAGAAGATATGGAGACATTCCTGGAAACCTATAAACTTCCAAGACTAAAACAGAAAGAAATTGATAATCTGAATAGACCTATATCTAGTAACAAGATTGAAGCAGTGATCAAAAAACTCCCCAAAAACAAGAGCCCAGGACCAGACAAATTCCCTGGGGAATTCTAACAAACATTCAAAGAAGAAATAACACCTATTCTCCTGAAGCTATTTCAGAAAATAGAAACAGAAGGAAAACTTCCAGACTCTTTCTGTGAAGCCAGCATTACTCTAATCCCCAAACCAGACAAACAACCCATCAAAAAGGAGAACTTCAGACCAATATCTCTGGTGAATATGAATGCCAAGATTCCTAACAAGATCCTTGCTAACAGGATCGAACAATACATTAAAAAGATTATCCACCATGACCAAGTGGGATTAATCCCAGGGATGCAATGGTGGTTCAACACTTGTAAATCAATCAACGTGATAGAACAAATCAGTAAGAGAAGAGAGAAGAACCACATGGTACTCTCAATGGATGCAGAAAAGGCATTTGACAAAATACAACATCCATTCCTGATCAAAACTCTTCAAAGTATAGGGACAGAGGGAACATTCCTCAACCTCATAAAATCTATCTACGAAAAACCCACAGCGAATATCATTATCAACGGAGAAAAACTGACAGACTTCCCTCTGAGATTAGGTACAAGGCAAGGATGCCCACTCTCACCACTACTTTTCAACATAGTGTTAAATGTCCTAACAACAAGACAACAGAAAGAAATAAAAGGTATTCAGCTTGGCAAAGAAGAAGTCAAACGCTCTCTCTCTGCAGATGACATGATTATCTATGGAAAACCCAAAAGACTCTACCCCCAAACTACTAGAACTCATAAAACAATTCTGTAATGTGGCAGGATACCAAATCAGTGCACAGAAATCAGTTGTGCTCCTATATACTAACAATGAAAATATAGAAATGGAAATGAGAGAATTGATTCCATTGACTATAGCACCAAAAACCATAAGATACTTAGAAATAAACATAACCAATGAAGTCAGGGATCTGTACTCGAGGAACTTCAGAACACTCGTGGAGGAAACGGAAGAAGACACAAAAAGATGGAAGAACATTCCATGCTCATGGATTGGAAGAATAAACATTGTTAAAATGTCTATACTGCCCAGAGCAATCTATACTTTCAATGCCATTCTGATCAAATCTCCATGAACATTTTTCAAAGCATTGGAACAAACAATCCTGAAATTTATAGGAAACCAAAAAAGACTCCGAATTGCTAAGGAATTGTTAAAGAAGAAAACAATGCTGGAGGGATCAAGTTACCCAACTTCAGGCTTCATTACAAAGCTGTGATCACCAAGACAGCATGGTACTGGCACAAAAACAGACAAATAGACCAATGGGACAGAGTAGAGAGCCTAGATATGGACCCACAAATCTATGGGCAAATCATCTTCAACAAAGCAGGAAAAAATACCCAGTGGAAAAAAGACAGTCTCTTCAATAAATGGTGCCAGGAAAATTGGAAAGCTACACATAGAAGAATGAAGCTAGACCATTCTCTTATACCACACATAAAGTCAAACTCGAAATGGATGAAAGACCTCAATGTGAGGCAGGACTCCATCAAGATCCTAGAAGAGAACATAGGCAGTAACCTCTTTGACATGAGCCACAGCAACTTCTTTCAAGACACATCTCCAAAGGCAAAGGAGACAAAAGCTAAAATGAACTTTTGGGACTTCATCAAAATAAAAAGCTTCTGCACAGCAAAGGAAACAGTCAACAAAACAAAGAGGCAACCCACGGAATGGGAGAGGATATTTGCAAATGACACTACAGACAAAGGGCTGATATCCAAGATCTATAAAGAAGTACTCAATCTTGGGGCACCTGGGTGGCTCAGTTGGTTAAGCGACTGCCTTCAACTCATGTCATGGTGCCAGAGACCCGGGATCGAGTCCCACATCGGGCTCCCTGCTCAGCAGGAAGCCTGCTTCTCCCTCTCTCACTCCCCAGCTTGTGTTCCCTCTCTTGCTGTGCTTCTCTCTGTCAAATAAATAAAATCTTAAAAAAAAAAAGAAGTACTCAAACTCAACATCCAAAAAGAAGATGAACACATCAAAAAATGGGCAGGAAACATGAAGAGGCACTTCTCCATAGAAGATATACAAATGGCTAACAGACACATGAAAAAATGTTCAGTGTCACCAGCTATCAAGAAAATTCAAATCAAAACCACAGAGATACCACTTTACACCAGTCAGAATGGCCGAAACTAACAAGTCAGGAAACAATAAATGTTGGAGAGGCTGTGGAGAAAGGGGAACCCTCTTACACTGTTGGTGGGAATGCAAGTTGGTACAGCTGCTTTGGAAAACAGTGTGGAGATTCCTTAAAAAAATAAAAGTAGAGCTACCTTAAGACCCTGCCATTGCATTACTGGGTATTTACCCCAAAGATACAGATGTAGTGAAAAGAAGGGCCATATGTACCCCAATGTTCATAGCAGCAATGGCCACAATCACCTAACTGTGGAAAGAGCCAAGGTGCCCTTCAACAGGTGAATGGGTAAAGAAGATGTGGTACATATATACAATGGAATACTACACCTCCACCAGAAAGGATGAATATCCAACTTTTGTAGCAACATGGACTGGATTGGAAGAGATTATGCTGAGTGAAATAAGCCAAGTAGAAAAAGTCAAGTATCACACGGTTTCACTTACATGTGGTGCATAAGGGCTAATATAGAGGACAGGAGAATGAAAGGAAATGGGAAGTAGGGTAATTCAGGTTGAGAAACGAAACATGACAGACTTTGGACTCAGAAACAAACTGAGGGTCTTGGAGGGAAGGAGTTGGGGGGATGAGAGAGCCTGGTGGTGGGTAATGAGGGCACGTATTGCATGGAGCACTGGGTGTGGGGCATAAACAATGAATCTGGGAACACGGAAAAAATAAAATTAAATTAAAAAAGAAATCAGAAAATCAAACTATGAAGGAGCCAAATAGTATCATAAACATTTTTAATATAAGCTGTTATTTTTTAAGTTATATGGGAGTTACTTCCAAATTCCAGAAATAATCTGTCAGATAAGATGGTGGGAATAAAAATACTAATATTCACCTAAAACAAAATCCATGAAACAATTTCAAATGATCAAAAATTTGACACAAAATTTTCAAAATCTAATACATATTAAAGCTAATTCATGGGGCGCCTGGGTGGCTCTGTCGGTTAAACAGCTGCCTTCGGCTTAGTCATGATCCCAAGGTCCTGGGATCGAGCCCTGCATTGGGATCCCTGTTCAGCAGAGAGCCTGCTTCTCCTGCTCCTTCTGCCTGCTGCTCTGCCTACTTGTGCACACTCTAGCTCTCTGTCAAATAAATAAATAAAATCTTAAAAAAAACCTCTAATTCTTGCTAGCTTCTCTTTAACAGGTAATATAATATGAAATAACACACAAAAATTAACTGACATACTTTTTAGTGACTAAAGAATGAAGAAAAGTAAATGGGAGTAATTATCTCATCCACAAAAGTAGTCTCCTTGACCAAAGTATAAAACAGTTTTCAAGATTCTTGTTTTGCTCTCAACACAAAGAGGACAAGTTCAGCTTAGTTTTCTTAAATAAAAGGTTTTAGGGGGTTATCCAGGATTTCACTATCAACATTTAGTAAAAACATTCTATGAACAAGAATTTAAAAGAAGTCAGTGCATTTTATGTCAAACATCAAGTTGAAATAGGAAATCCCTGAAACTAAGAATAATTTTCTTTAACATTAAACCACACACACACACACACACACACACACACACACACACACACACACACAAAATCTGACTGACAAACATCTTGTATTAAATATTAACACAAAGTATGCCAATAATCAAGTTAGAACCTGTTTCCAACCTAACAGGTATTAATGTTGTTTCCTTACAGCACTTCTAAGTCTTCCCTTCTTCACAAATACTAATGAGATAAATGTTTTACACTGTATTTGGAAAAACTTTTCAGTGATTTTTGATTTACCTCTAAAACAATAAATTTATATGAAAGGAATTTAAAAAATAGCAGAGCAGGGTAGGGACAAAGCCCTTAGAGATCAATATTTTTCTGTTGCCATTCTTTATAATATCCACATTGATAACAAAAACTGAGAGAATTTTCATCTAGTTACATGTTATTGATATCTTTTCATTTTTCTTACCTGTATGGAAGTAATAGAAGCTGAATGTCCCTGAAGGACTGCAACTGGTGCACAAGTTCGAAGACACCATACTCTTACAACCTTATCACAGCTGCCTGCAGCAATAAGAGTGTTTTCATAGTTAACAGCCATATCAGAAATTTCAGCAGAGTGCCCTCGAAGTGTAGCAAGGAGACGTCCATCATCCGTTGCCCAAATTTTCACCAAACAGTCATCTGAACCCTGTAGTAACAGAAAAGGATGGATTCCCAATGAAGCAAAAATTTGTACCACCACCCCCCTCCCTGGAAAAAAAAAGCCAAAATGACAAAGGGAGGATTTTTATTAAGTCACTTCTGAGCCTTTACTTTCTAATCTCTTCTGTCCATATAATATAGATCCAGAAAGAAATATAAATGATCACTAAATGACAGCACTGACGAAATATTATCTAAACTGACAACAACATTTATGAAGAACTCCCCATAACAACTAATCCTGAGAACTCAAAATATTTATAATTCACTTTTAAGTGATTTGGCATTAAATATATCTGCCATTATTTCTTTTCTTATGACTGACAGCCTTTTATCATGATTCCTTAAATATTTGTCTACAAATATTCAAAAATTAAAAAAAATTAACCTAAACTCTACATGCATTTCTCAATAACTTGAATTTTTGTTAATAAACTCTGATGAAAATATTAATTTAATCTTCCTATTGAGAATTTCAAAAGAGCTTTAAAAATAGTAAAATGCAATTCTACTCTAATATAGGAAATAAGTTAGTAATTATCAGTTTATGAAAAGATGGTGGGATGCCTGGGTGGCTCAGTCAGTTAACTGTCTGCCTTCAGCTCAGGTCATGATTCCAGGGCCCTGATCTAGCCCCAGGTCAGAGCCCCAAGTCAGGCTCCCTGCTCAGCAGGAAGTCTGCTTCTCCCTCTCCTTCTGCCCCTACCCCTACCACCCCCACTCATGTTCTCTCTCCCTCTCTCTTTCAAATAAATAAAATCTTTAAAAAAATTTAAAAAAAAATTAAAAGATGGCAATTGTCATTCCTTCATGATCATTAACATCCACATACTTAGGTGACGCATTTGGAGTTATGAAAATGTCAATAGAAGAGTCTTTAATGAACTCCAAGTAGTCATAATTTCCCAAAATGCAAATTACTTCATTTAATATAGCATCGAAGTTGCTATATTAAATACATTTAATATTAAAATTATCTATATAAAATTATCTAATATAAAAAATCTATTAAAAAGAAAATTATGACACTACTTACATTTATATGTTAACTTAGTACTAAAGTAGTGAGACTAAACCCTTTCTCAGAAATATTAGCATGCTACAATTTTGTATTCAAAAGCCCATGATATTATCTGATTAACAAAATGCTAAGCAAAATAAGTCAGTCAGAGAAAGACAAATACCATATGATTTCACTCATGTGTAATTTAAGAAACAACACAAATGAGCAAAGCCAGAAAAAAAAGGAGAGAGGGAGGCAAACCAAGAAACACACTTTTAACTATAGAGAAAAAACTGGTGGTTACCAGAGGTAAGGCAGGTGGGAGGACAGCTAAAATAGATGATGGGGATTAAGGAGTGCACTTGCTGTGATGAGCATCAGATGTTGTATGGAAGTACTGAATCACTACATTATACACCTGAAACTAATATTACACTGTATGTTAACTAAGTGGAATTTAAATAAAACTTAAAAAGCCCAGATTTAAGGGTGCCTGGGTGGTTCAATTGGTCGAGCATCCAAGTCTTAATCTCAGTTCAGGTCTTAATCTCAGGGTCATGAGTTCAAACCCTGCATGGGAGGGAAAAAAAAGCAAGAGCAAACCAAAAAAAAATCAATTTAAAAAGTAATTAATATTGGGTCACGGGGGTGGCTCAGTCAGTTAAACATTTGCCTTTGGCTCAGGTCATGATCTCAGGGTCCTGGGATGGAGCCCAGAGATGGGTTCCCTACTCAGCGGGGAGTCTGCTTCTCCCTCCAACCCTTCCCTCTGCTTGCACATGTGTTCTCTCTCTCTCAGATAAATGAAATCTTAAAAAAAAATTAGTACTAAAATAAAAGAAAGATATATACAATAACTGTAATTTTGGTTACTGTGTGTATAGTACTATTATTCAACCAGAAGAATGACATAATGATTTTATTTAAGCAGAATGTGCACCAATACACTAAGTGACAAATGTAAAATGCATTTTAATAAATGTTTGCTAAAATAAAATGAAATGGAGTCAATACATTTGTTTCACATTAATTAACCTTTAGAATATAAGGCCTTCTTAAGATTTAATTTTTAAATTAGATTTCCCAAAACATAGAGGACATTATAGTCATGCGTTTACTTACACAGATTGAGAAAAGATTTTCAATTTCTTTTTTTAAGTTACATAATTTTTATTTCCCCCTTTTTTTTTAGATTTTACTTAAATTCAAATTAGTTGACATACAATGTATTATTAGTTTCAGGGGTAGAACTTAGTGACTCATCAGTTGCATATAATACCCAGTGTTCATTACATCAAGTGCCCTCCTTAATGCCCTCACCCAATTATTGATCCCCCACACTGCCCGTCCAGCAACCCTCAGTTTGTAAACTCATCGTTTTACTCATCTCTGTACTTATCTTTCCTTGCATTCATGTGTCTAAGAAGGATGAATTGCTTACGAAGTATAATTCAATGCCATGAAGCCTACCTTCAATTGTAGTAAATCTCAAACATGTTACAGTATCATTAATTTTAAACTCACTGTAAAAATTCTTCTCCCACTTCGGTCAAATGCTACACAGTAGACAGATGACAAGTGCCCCAGTATTCTTTTATGCATCTTAATGTGCTGGTAAGCAGATGAAGGGAAAATATGGCTGAAACGACTGCATCCAGTTAATTGCCTGGCTGAGGTGATATTCACTGAAAAACATAAAATAGAAGATTCCTTCTTAAAACCTAAAAGCAAAACCTACTTTATAAAGTTAAATCATAAATATTAAGATGAGATAAAATAGGGTACATACATCATAGCAATTTTACCCTGTGAGAAGTCTAAATTCCATCACATATTTCATGATTTTATGAATTCAAGTTCACTACCGCAAAGCACTAAGAATACCCTTCTTTTAAGTCCCACAAGTCTGATATTCTGTTTGCCTTAACTATGGTTTCTCAGGTACTTTCTTGCTTTACCTTTCTTGGTTAACTATACTCAAAGACACTGTCACTTTAAATATATAGGTAAATCTTACCATAACATGAAGGAATTTTAGAATAAAGACTACATTTGATTAAATAGAATACATTTTAAAAGTTACATAGGGAATTGTATGAGCTCCTATCTCCTCAAACCTATCCACTTCATATGCAGTTATGCAGCTGTCCCCAAACTTTCAAGAATAACAGACTTCTGCAGTGAAAAAAGAAAGGGAGCTATGATGATAGCTTAATATGGTAATTAAGTTTTCAGTAACAAGCAATCCTTCCTAGGTTTGTATATAGGTTCTCCACTTTTTGGTTTCTGAAACAGTAGACTCTCCCACTATTTGCCAATGAAATTTTCAAATTGCATCTCCTATATAAATTTTTGTTTTGCCTTGTTAATTCCCTTAAAAAATGGACAAAATAAAGCACAAGTCTGTCCAGTTCTATTCCAAATGCCACGTGGATTCTTCTCACTTACCTAAAATGGAGATCTTAATCCCCATGTAAGGATTTACAAACACCCAATTGCTCTATGAAATTCCTCCAGTCTTAACTTATACACTGAAAATATTTAACATCCCATACATTATATTTTAATCAAGACATAAGATCCTTGTATGTGCAAAGTCACCTTGAGGTAAGATGACATTTTACCATAGTGCATATATAATATAGTACAAATGATAACAGCTTTGTTGAAGTAAGGCAAAATTAAGGGAAGCATGGGTTTGTAGCTAGATTAAAACAATTAAAACCATACTACAGTAAAAAATATAAAACCTTCCCACATCTAAATCTTAAAAGCAATGGAGTATTTTTTTTTCAGGCAAAAGTAGATCCACTGGCCATTTTAAAATGACAAAATGATGAATAGCAAAACCAATGAGACTTTGAATGTAAATCATAAGAACACTGAGTATTTATATAACATTGTGAGATGCTGAGTAAATAATGGTAGAAAACCCAAAAGCATCACTACAACTAGCTCAGGGAATTTCTTTTTGGCACCTGCTCCCCATTTCAACCTCTACAAATTTTTACAACTCTAAGATGGAAAGAGCAGACACCATAACTTTGGGACTTAGTAATCTTCCTTCTCCAGTCAAATATTTCTTACTGCTCTTAGTTCCTTGAAACAATCAAACATCACTTCTGTTTTGCTTTTTTGTATCCATACTTTTCAAGTAGATAGAAGAAAAGGTGTGTTACTTTAAGGCAGGGTTTTTCAGCCTCAGAAATACTGGCACTTTGGGCCTGATGAACCTTCACTATGTGAGGCTGTCTATTGAAAAATATTTAGTAGCTTCCCTGGTCTCTACCCACTAGATTTTAGTAGAATCCTAGTACCACCACGAAGCTGTGACAAGGAAAAATATCTCTAGACACTGCCAAATGTCTCTGGTGGTAATAAACGAAAACAAAAATACAACAACTGCCCCCAGTTAAAAACCACTGCTTAAAGTATAAAAACAAAAAACAATTTCAATAGGAATAAAAATAATCAGAAAAGCAACTCTAAGAAGAAAAGCAGAAACATAAAGAAAAAGAAGTAATGGGCGACTGCATGGCTCAGTGGGTTAAAGCCCCTGCCTTTGGCTCAGGTCATGATCTCAGAGTCCTGGGATGAGGCCTGCATCAGGCTCTCTCTGCTCAGCAGGGAGCCTGCTTCCTCCTCTCTCTCTGCCTGCCTCGCAGCCTACTTGTGATTTCTCTCTGTCAAATAAGTAAATAAAATATTTTTTAAAAAATAAAGAAAAAGAAGTTGTGAAAGACACAGAGGAGAGATAAAGAGCTACCAGAAATCCAGTTACTCCTCTAACAAACATCTGATTTTTGAAGGCCAAAGGGATACAAGTAAGCATATAAACAAAATATTCTTGACCCCACTAAGAGATCCTATTAGCACCTCAGACTAAAACTGTTAAATCAGGAACAATGACTGAAAACTTTATGCATCTTTACAGTCTATACAAATTAGCTTTTAGTTTTTAAGACTCCTTTACAAAGAAAACTATAAATTGAAAAATAAAAATGGAAAATATATGCAACAAATATGACAAAAACTTAATATTTTAGAACACATATAAAACTAGCCATCTATAAGAATACCACTAAGGGGGTGGTGCCTAGGTGGCTCAGTTGGTTAAGCATCTGCCTTTGGCTCAGGTCGTGATCCCAGAATCCTGGGATACAGTCCCACATCAGGCTCCCAGCTCAGTGGGGAGCCTGCTTCGCCCTCTCCCTCTGGCCTCACCCCATTCTCTTTCTCACTCAGTTCTCTCTCTAATAAATAAATAAAATCATTTAAAAATACCACAAAGATCTAATAGATGAATGGATAAAAGGAAATTAACAGATAAGTCACAATATAGGCAATACAAATAAGCAGAATCATAGAATATATTTAACTATTTTGCAACTATCAAAAGAAATTTAAATGGAAATAATGAAATACAATGCTATACCTAATAAATTAGTATTTTAAAAATTATAAAAACTAAGACCAGCAACTACTACTTGAAAATGGCATATGCCTACATTTCTAGATATGCCATAAAGTGACATGATCCATTTGGAAAATAATTTTGCCAATATACCTCAAGAGTCATGAAAATATACACGCCCATTGCTCAACCCTTGAAAATCTATTCTAGGCGGCGCCTGGGTGGCTCAGTTGGTTAAGCCACTGCCTTCGGCTCAGGTCATGATCCTGGAGACCCAGGATCGAGCCCCACATCGGGCTTCCTGCTCGGCGGGAAGCCTGCTTCTCCCTCTCTCACTCCCCCTGCTTGTGTTCTCTCTCTAGCTGTGTTTCTCTCTGTCAAATAAAATCTTTAAAAAAAAAAAAAAAAGAAAATCTATTCTAGTGACACAACTTATTAGCAAAAATAAGTTACATGTACAAATGCTTAATGAAGTACTACTTATAATACCAAAGAATCATAAATAACCTAAGTCCAACAATAGGGGAATGTTTAAATTACAGAATATGTGATAGACTATTCTATAGGAATTAACAATTAAAATATAAAACTATAGCACTTTGGAAAAATTTAGGAACTACAAAGCAAAAAATATAAAATGCAACCTTACAAGTATACTATGATTTAAATTATGGAAAAATATGCAAACATATATAATAAAGACTAAAAAGAAATGAAAAATGAAACCAACTGTTTTGTGATGAAAGTATAGGTGTTTTTTTAAAAAAAAAATCACCTAATACACTTAACAATACATTTTTATCTTAAACAAAACTTTTCTATTGGGTTCTTCCTAGTTCTTGTTATCAGTGATTTAAAAAATTGTAATATAAGACACATTGTATATTTGACAGCAGCAGCATCAAATATTCCTTCTTTCCAATCTCAGCTATTTTTGTGTTTATTCATCTAGCACCTGAGATGATAACATTTATACATTTTTCTCAGTTATTTGATATCAACAGGCCTTAGGCCCTATATACACTAAGGAATTCTGTCAACACTCTTTTTGAATGCATTATCCATTTAACCAGTATTTTTCAATACTGCTGCTTTTCGCTTTTATTATATATTTACAGAGAACTTTATCAGAAACATTTTCCTCAATTGTTAATGGCTGATAACTGACTATAAAGATACAAGAATTCACTTTAACCCTTGAGTATTTTACTAGGAAGAATTGGATCTCATTCTTCTAGCATGAATATTATTCATGCTCCCTTTTTTTTAAAAAAAAAAGATTTTTATTTATTTGACAGAGAGAAACACAGCCAGAGAGGGAACACAAGCAGGGGGAGTGAGAGAGGGAGAAGCAGGCTTCCTGGCGAGCAGGGAGCCCGATGTAGGACTAGATCCCGAGTCTCCAGGACCATGACCTGAGCCGAAGGCAGTCGCTTAACCAACTGAGCCACCCAGGCACCCCTATTCATGGTCCCTTTAAGGGAGGGGAATGCTCAAAGGCATTATTATTTTGTTCAAAAGTAACAATAAAATAAAATGACACACATAAACACGCACACAATTATCACTGTGATGTATCTAAATGTCTCTACGAAATGTACTATTTCAGTGAGTTTTTTTCTACTTTAAGTAGAATGCAAATTGAGAGATAAGCAATTTAACTTTCATGTTAGTAAAGTAAAATGAGGTATTAATGAGGAACCTACAAATACAAAAAAAAATTCCCACAATCCTATGCCAGTATATCCAGTAAAATGTCATTAATGCATTCTCACTATTAAGCCTTCTAAAATCCACAGTACTTCAAGCAGTGGTAAGACATTGAAAATATATTCCTCATATAATTTGAAGTAATGGCTATGTATTTTAATTGGCTCCTTTTAGAACTGTCTTGAAAGTTAAGGATGATGCATTTGGCATATAATACATATTATATAGTATCTGTGAATCAATACGGATTAAAGATAAACTAGATGTAATTTTAAAAAAATGAAATCCATAATACTTCAAAGGCATGTAGTAAGTTTTAGTGTATACTACTCATTACCTTGATTAAGTACTGAGGCTTTCAAAAACACTAAAGGGTAAGTTTTATTATTTCAACCTCTATTTATTAAATAATTTAGCCCCACATAGTCACAAAAGTGAAATGGTAAAAACAATAGTTGAAACAGGGCAACCAATCAACATAATTTTAGTCAGAACAAAATGCCTGCTTCTCCATCCATTGCTGTTAAGGATTTGTCAACTTCAGAGAAACTATACTGTACATTGTAGTTGTAACATCTTTCTATCTAGGGATCTGGCATAGTTATGATCAGGTTCCAACAATCAACTATAGAATATTTTCTCTTGAGCAGACATGTGAACATGCGAACTTTGTCTTGAAATATTTTAATAACTTTCCTTTACAGACAAACATCCTTGATGTCACAATACATGTTTTATTTAGCAATGTTGATAAATTCAACTAGTAAATAAATTAGTCAAATGTATGTATAAAACATATTTAAGTACAAAATGTTCTATTCAGGATCCATTATGTCTATTTTTTTTCTTTAAAATTTTGTCAAATAGGCATCTAAATGTTCTCTAAGAGGTAAGATGTATGAACTAACTCGATGATAGACCAAAATGCTTAAAGATTCAAGTAAGAACAGAATAAGACTTACTGTATGTCTAAAATTTACTAAGTCACAGCAGTGAACAGCCATCAATGGAATAATTACGTTTTCTAAAACATAGCTTGTTGACCACATACTATGAGCTAAGCACGATAACAGACACTGGAAATACAGCTTATAAACAAGATCCCATCATCATGGACTTTACATTCCACTGAACAAATTTACCCAATTTCATGAATAAGATACCTTAATGAGGAAAGTTATCTATACAAATACATACAGCTCTTGAAATGTATTTTTCTAGTAAGCTCTACAGGTGATGCTGATACTCTACCAAGTTTGGGAATCACTAATTCTAATCCAACCTTTCTTTTCCCAAAATTATCCTTTCTATAATATGCCTGACAGAGAGCCATTTAGCCACTGCTTTTGGTAAAGAGAGGATTATTATTTCTTTAAAAAATGGCCAATTCATATGTTGAGCCAGTCTAATTTTGGGGAGACTCTACCTTTAATTGAACTCAATCTCTTTCTCTGTAACTTTGGGAATGATACAGGCTTTGCCTTTGTGAGTCACACTGAAAACAAAACAAAAACAGTCAAATCCCTTTGTTATATGGTAACCTGTGAATATTTAAAGATTGCTATCACTGGTGCCTTATGTCTTCTCTCAATATATGAGGTCCCTCCTACATTATTCACAGCCATAGTTTACACATACCTCTCTTCCCTATCATCCCCTATAGAAAAACATTCTTTGACCCTAAACACTAATGTGTTTGCTTTTTTTCAGAGAAATTTCTAGTTCATCAATGTCTCAGTCTCTTAAAATAACAAAAACTGAGCAAAATATTCCAGTGGTCTAATCAGCACAGAATACAGTGGATCATTTTCAAACACATTTCTATGAATGCAATTTAAGACTGCAAAGACTACGTTAGTTTTCTAAAATGGCTGTCTTTTTTTTTTTTTTAAAGATTTTATTTATTTGACAGAGAGAAACACAGCCAGAGAGGGAACCCAAGCAGGGGGAGTGAGAGAGGGAGAAGCAGGCTTCCCGCCGAGCAGGCAGCCCGATGCGGGACTCGATCCCAGGTCTCCAGGATCATGACCTGAGCTGAAGGCAGTTGCTTAACCAACTGAGCCACCCAGGCGCCCCTAAAATGGCTGTCTTATACTATCTATTGTTTAAAGAGGAAATAGAGTTAGACATTCTTTCTTAGTAAACATATGTTCCTAGTGTTCACCTCTTTCTTTTCTAAGAGTATACAAGCCACCCGTTCAAAAAACCTGTCTAAAATTCTGCCTGGGATTTAAGCTAAATTCACCAATCTATAATTCCTAGAATCCACTATTTGTTTCCTTTCTTAAAACTTGTTAATTGGGTCATTTCCATTTCTCCTGTCCACTCTGATTTCACAAAGAATACCTGCCAGGGAAAACTGTTCCAGTATACCAGGATTTAATTCATTTGAGCTTCTTAAAGCAGGTAGGTACACGTGTATCTTGGCTTTCTTTTCTTTAACTACGCTTGATCTATCCTTTACAGTTTAGAGATCACTCTCTTTGTTATAGAAAACCAAGAGAAAAGATGGTTTCCTCCAGCTCACATATTTAAAGTGTGAATTTGTACCATCTATTCCTTTTTTATAAATCTATATGTTCTTCCCCTATATGCTAATTGGGACTTTAAAGGTGTTTTGGGGTAATCTTATATGGGTTGAACAGAATGAAACTCTTAGTATTTGACTACTTTCTACATAAAAAATAGTGATTTTAGATGGCTCAGTGTAATACCTATAATTGGAGTGGGGGGATGTGCAGATAGCAAGCATTAGTCTGATGTCGGTATCCTGCTCTCTTTACTTTCCCAAAAGAAAAGCATCATCCACAGTGTCAGGTCTATAGAATCATCCTGTATAGAGTTCTCATTCTTTCTATCTCTACCCATTGGTTTTCACAGTATACTCAGTCACATTTAAACCACTTCAAGTTTGTAACTCCTTATGTAATGTAAAATTTCTATTTCACTTTGTTGCACTACACCTCTATTTATAAATATTCTGCCCAACCTAATGTTTTCCCTTGTGAATTATCGGCCACTTCCACTTTGTGGATCTTTTTTTCCTATGTTATAGGCACTATATTTTCTTTAAAACTGGGTAATTTTATGAGTGTCCCTAACAAGCAGTAAAATTAACTTATTTCACTTTAATTTTCCATGCTTTCTCAACATCAAAAGTGCTAGTGAACAGTAAAAGGGAGATAATATGAGATCACAATTATCCCATAAGAAGACTCAAATTTTATCAAGAATTCTCTTAAATGCTTTGTGAAATTATTTGAGAGAAAAAGAGATAGTGACAGAGAGAATGAACAGGAAGGAGAGGAAGAAACAAGCTCCAATGAGGAACTCAATCCCAGGACCCTGGGATCATGACCTGAGCTAAAGGCAGATGCTTAATCGACTGAGACACCCAGACGCCCATCAAGAACATTTTAAAGAATTAATTAAAACCGAATAAAATGCATATAAAGGTTCTCCTGAATTTTTTTTATGTTTTCTAATAACATTTTAATATTATTATTTATCTGAGAGAGAGTAGAAGAGAGCACAGCAGTGGGAGAAGCTGAGTCAGAGGGAGAAACAGACTCCCCACCAAGCAGGAAGCCTGATGCAGGGCTCGATCGCATACTGAGAGTATGACCCAAGCTGCTTAAGGCAGATGCTTAATCAACTGAGCCACCCAGGCACTACTCTATCAACATTTTAAACACTATTGAAATATCTTTAGAAATTAAGAATGCTGAATGGTCTTTGTAAAAAAGCACAGAAAAATGCCATTATTTGAAGTGTATGATATTCCAGTACATGCTAGATATTAATACATCATTTCACATACTCAAATTCTGTTTTGTAATTATAATATGGAATGCTGTAACCAAATTAATAAAGTTCAAATGAGACTGATTTTTCCCAGGTAGTCTTCAACAATAGCTTTGCCTTGCTCACTCTATGGCATCTTGGAATTTATTATAAAGATGCACTTTTTTTATTATGTTAAACCTTTCTTCACTGTTCTCTCCATTAGTGATCCACCATGCCATTTTATAAAAAAGAAACCACCAACAACCTGTTAAAATCCTGGTGTTAGAAAAACTGTGTCCATTTTAGAATAGTTGCTGCATGCAGCACAAGATGTATTATTTAGTGCTTGACTTAAAAGCTTAGTACTAGAATTTCAAATATTCAATGGTAATAAAAAAAACCCTGAAAAACAATACAGGACCCAATATCAAGAACACTTAATAACAATAAACCAAAAGAAACGATTACAGGATTATAACACTAAGAAAACTTTATTACTACATCAGCTTTTTCTTACAACAGTCAAGACCACACAGTCTGTTCTCCTAAAGTCAGTCAATCATATCAAAACACCTAGGTCAGTTAAGTAAGAAGAAATAGAAGGATCACTGCAAATGCATAAGTTCTGTGAAAAATACCTCAAAGCAAAGTAAGAAGGGACATTAGACAAAAAAGATCAGGAAGCCTATGCTGAAACATACTGAAAAAACTGTATACAAAGAGGATAAAAATTTTAAAGTATAATTTAAAAACTTGAAAAAGTACACAAGTATTTATAAAGTATAAAATATTTATTTTATACTAAACGTAAGGTTGTTTTTTTTTAAGATTTTATTTATTTGACAGCGAGAAACACAGCGAGAGAGGGAACACAAGCTGGGGGAGTGAGAGAGGGAGAAGCAGGCTTCCCGCCGAGCAGGGAGCCCGATGTGGGACTCCATCCCGGATCTCCGGGATCATGACCTGAGCTGAAGGCAGTCGCCTAACCAACTGAGCCACCCAGGCGTCCCTAAACTTAAGATTTTATATTTTACTTATTCAGTGAAGAAAAATGTGACTTAGATTTCTAAAGTATTTTAAGAGTCCAAGTTTATTATATATTCAAAATGATTCCATTTTAGAAATAAAATTATTATTTCTTACAGTCTCATATCACACATGCTTTATTGCTAGGATATCACTATCAATAGCAAAACCCAAATTTAAAGTTCCTTAAGGGAATGATGTCAGTATCATGGTAGATCAATTGTTCCACTTTTCTCTCCACTTTGATTAACAAGTAATTAGACATTCACAGCAGAACAAAAGTGCTTCTGCTCATCATACCAGAATACCCCAGAGGTTTTTACCTACCTGTACATCTATGGGTAGACAGGGCTTTGGTGGAGGCTATAACCCAAAGGATTAGGCAAGCATACCCCACCTCAATTCATGGTGATCATGGGATAAAAGGAACCTGGACAGTGCAAAAGTGAGTGGATACCCACAGGCAACAGAGACATTGTGGAGGTCCAGCCTGCATGAAAGGAGAATCTGGCATGCTATCAGAGTGGAATAGAGACAAATTGTGACACAGAAGAGAAGGAGGAACTTGCCAAGGGTATACTGCCTCCCAGGATGACAAAGCAAGGGTTTGAGATTTTGGCAGCTTCAGCAGCAACCTCTCCAGTAGAGGTGGAAAACTGCAACCACTCCCATAGAGAAGGAAGAAATCAAAAGTGGTAAGTGACTGTCCAGCTGCTGCAAATGTGCAGGCTACAACTGAAGGGACCTGTTTCTCTAAGGCAGCATCAGAATACTGGAGGACAGACCTCCTTGACTGATGGGAGGGAGGGAAAAAGCTGATGAGAGTATCAAAAGACACTGAAGGCATGTTTCATATTGTCGGCTTCAGATCATCAACAGGTCTAGCCCGCTGATCTTCAGGAGTAGCTCCACTTAGAGGATCCACCCATTGGCCAGTGGGCACCTTCAAAGCCCCAGGTGCTAAGCCCATGCCACTCCCACTCCACTGCCAGGTCCTTGTGCATGCTCCCAATGCATCTGAGGGAACTAACGCCAGACAGAAAAATCACATGCATGAGTTACTGTGCCATATTCTGGAATACAAAATAAAGGATTCTAACACCAAACCCGTTTAATTATAAGAATCAAAGAAGACATAAGAAAAATCAAGGAAACAAAACTGAAATATACTTTAGACCAACTAGATTTAACAGACATTATATAGAACATTTCATCCAACATCATGAGAATATATTCTTTCCAAGTACATACATAACACTCTCCAAAGATAGATCATACAATAGTACACAAAACAGGTCACAGCAAATTTAAGACTGAAATCATACCACCTATCTTTTCAGACCACAATGGTATGAAACTAGAAGTCAACAAGAGGAAAGCTGAAAATTCTACAAATGTGAAAAATAAACATACTCTGAATAATGGGTGAAACAAAAAAAAATCAAAATGGAAATAAAAAATACCTTGAAAAAAATGAAAATGGAAACACAACATATCAATTCCTATGGGATGCTGAGAAAGCAGTTCTGAGACAAAGGCTTGTAACATAAATGCATATATTAAGAAAATATAAAAATATCAAATAAACATAATTTTACACCTTAAGGAACTAGAGAGGAAAATGAATAAATGAAGAGAGAAAAATGAATAAATGAAGCACTAATTAGCAAAAGTAAAGATAATAAAGATCACAGCAAAAATAAATGAAATAGAGACCAAAAGAATAAGTAAAAAGATCAACAAAACTAAGAGCAGGTTTTTCTGAAAGATAAAATTCCTGCACTAAGAAAAAGAAAGAGAGAGGATACAAAAAATATTATAAATGAAAGAGGACATATTACAACAGAAATACATAATAGCACTATAAGAGACTACAATAATTATATGCCAACAAATGAGATAACCTAGAAAAAATGAATATATTCTTAGAAATGAACAAACTAACAAGACTGAATCAAGAACAGAAAATCTGAATAGATCAGTAACTAGTAAAGAGATTGAATCAGTCATCAAAATCCCCCCAACAAAGAAAACCTCAGGACAGGAAGCATCAGGCAAATTCTACCAAAACTTAAAGAATCAACATCAATCCTTCTCAAACTTTTTCAAAAAACTGAAGAAGTAACATTTCCAAAATCAATCAACGAGGCCAACATTACTCTGATAACAAAGTCAGATAAGGACACTACATGAAAACTTTATAATAGAACAATATCTCTGATAAATATAGAAGTAAAAATTCACAAAAATATTAGCAAATGAAATTGAAGCACACATTAAAAGAATTATACATGACCAAATGTGATTTAACCCTGGGACTCAAGGATAGATAAACATACCCAAATCAAGAAATGCAATACATCACATTAATAGAAACATAAAAATCACATGGTTATATCAATAGATGTTGCAAAGTATTTACAAAATATGACATCCTTTCATGAAAAAAACCTTCAAAATGATTGGTATAGAAGAAGCATACTTCAACATAATAAAGGTCATATACAAAAAAACCATAGATAACATTATACTCAATTGTGAAAAATTGAAATATTTTCCTCTATAATCATGAACAAGACAAGGATGCCCACTTTCATCTGTGTTTCTAATAGAGTACTGGATGTCCTAGCTATAGCAACAAGGTAAAACAAAGAAAAGGCATCTGAGTCAGAAAAGAAGAAATATAATTGTTATTTGTCATAATATAATTTTAGAAAATTCCGGCTTCAAACAAAAAACTTGAAAAAAATCACACAGTAAAATTGCAGAATATAAGATCAACATGCAATTATAAGTTAGATTTCATTTTTTTATTTTTAAAGTTTTTTATTTAAATTCCAGTTAGTTACAATGTATTATTAGTTCAAAAAGGACAATGCAGTGTTCAATTCTTTCACTAAAATTAGTTAAATACAGTGTACTATTAGTTCAAAGTGTATAATGTAGTGTTCAATGCTTGCACTAAATACTGAGTTCAACGCATTCATTAAACACCCTGTGTTCATCACAACAGGTGCACTCCTTAATATTCATCACTTATTTTACCCACACCCCCACCAATCTACCCTCATATAACCATCAAGTTGTTCCTTATACCTAAGGGTCTGCATCTTGGTTTGCCTCTCTGTTTTTTCCCCTCTCTTTGATTGTTGTGTTTCTTAAATTACACACATGAGTAAAATCAAATGATATTTGTCTTCACCTGACTGCCTTGTTTTGCTTAGCATAATACACTCTAGTGCATCCCCACTGTTGCAAATTCCAAAATGTTATTCTTTTTTGTGACTGAAAACATTCCATTGTATATATGTATATACCATTTCTTCATCCATTCCTTGCTTGATGGGAAACTTCAGTTGTTCCTTTAAGTTGGCTATTGTAGAAAATGCTGATATAAAAATCAGGCTGCACATATCCCTTTGAATTAGGATTTTTATATTCTTTGAGTAAATATTTACTAGTGTGATTGTGGGATCGCAGGGTAGGGTAGTTCATATTTAACTTTTCCAGGAACCTCCATCCTAATTCCCAAATTGGCTGTACCAGTTTGCATTCCCACCAACAATGAAAGAAGGGTACCCTTTTTCCACATCCTTGCCAACACCTGTTGTTTCTTGTGTTAATTTTAGCCATTCTGACTGGCGAGAGGTGATATTGTACTTTTGGTTTCTATTTCCCTGATGATCAGTGATGTTGACCATACTTTCATGTGTCTGTTAGCCATCTGTATGTGTTCCATAAAATAATGCCTATTCATGTCTTCTGTCCACTTATGAATTGCATTATTCATTTTTGGAGTGTTCAGTTCTGTAAGTTCTTTGAATATTTTGGATATAACCCATTACCATATGTCATTTACAAATATTCTTTCCATTTCACAGGTTTCCTTTCAGTATAGCTGATTATTTCTCATTGTGCAAAGCTTCTTATTTTGATTAAATCACAGCACTTTATTTCTGCTTTTATTTCCCTTGTCTCAGGAGACACACCGAGAAAGAAGCTGCTACAACCATTGTCAGGAGGTTACTTCCTATGCTTTCCTCTAGGACTTTTATGGTTTCAGGTCTTATTTTTAGGTCTTTAATCCATTTTGAATTATTTTTGTGTGTGGTGTAAGAAAGTGGTCCAGTTGCATTCTTTTGCATATTGCTGTCCACTTTTCTCAACACCCATTTGTTGAACAGATTGTCCTTTTCCCATTGGATATTTTTTCCTGCTTTGTCAAAGGTTAATAGTCATATAGCTTTGGGCTTATCTCTGGATTTTCAATTCTATTCCATTCATCTGTGTCTATTTTTGTGCCAGTTCCGTACTGTTTTGATCATTACAGCTTTTAATATAACTTCAAGTACAGAACGGTGATGCCTCCAGGTTTGCTTTTCTTTTTCAAGGTAGCTTTGGTTATTCAGGGTCTTTTGTGGCTCCATACAAATTTTAGGATTGTTTCTTCTAGCTCTGTGAAAAATGTTGGCGGGGTTTTGATAGGGATTACATTATAAATGTAGATTACCTTGGTAGCATGGATATTTTAACAGTATTTGTTCTTCCTACCCATGAGCATGGAATGTCTTTCCATTTCTTTGTCATCTTCAATTTCTTTCATCAGTGTTTTGTAGTTTCCAGAATTTGGGTCTTTCAGTAATTTTTCTAGGTTTACTCCTAGGTATCTTATTGCTTTTGGTGAAACTGTAAATGGGACTGATTACTTGCTTTCTTTTTCTGCTACTTCATTGTTGGAGTATAGAAATGCAGCAGATCTCTGAATATTGATTTTGTGTTCTGTGACTCTACTGATTTCATTTATCAGTTGTAGTAGTTTTTTATTAGTCTTTCAGATTTTTCTTATACAGTATCATGTCATCTGCAAATAGTGAAAGGTTGTTTTCTTCCTTGCCTATTTGTGTGGCTTTTATTTCTTTGTTTTCTTTTCACTGCTGTGGCTCGGACTTCCAGTACTATGTTAAATAACTAGTGAGAGTGGACATCCCTGTCTTGCTCCTAACTATAGAAAGAAAGATCTCAGTTTTTCCCCATTGAGAATGATATTGGCTGTGGGTTTTTCATATGTGGCCTTTATGATGTTGAGATATATTCCCTCTAAACCTATTTTGTTGAGGGCCTTTATCATAAATGGATGTTGTGTTTTGCCAAAGGCTTTTTCCACATTTATTGAAATGATCTATGGTTATTATTTCTTTTATCAATGTGGTGTATCACATTGACTGACTTGCAAATACTGAAGCACCCAGGAACCCAGGAATAAATCCCATTTGATTGTGGTGAGTGTTTTTTTTTTTTTTTTTAATGCATCCTTGGATTCATCCTTTTGCTAGTATTTTATTGAGAATTTTTGCATCCATGTTCACCAGGGATATTGGCCTGTAGTTCTTTTTCTTAGCGGTGTTTTGTTTTGTTTTAAGACTTTATTTATTTGAGAGAGAGAGAGAAAGAGAGAGAGCATCGGCAGGGTGGAGAGGGAGAAGCATAATCCCCACTGAGCAGGGAGCCTGATGTGGGGCTTGATCAAAGGACCCTGGGATCATGACCTGAGCCAAAGGCAGATCCTTTACCAACTAAGCCACCCAGACACCCATTTAGTGGTATTTTTGTTTAGTTTTAGTATCAGGGTAATGCTGGCCTCATATAATGAATTTGGAAGTTTTCCACATCTATTTTTTAAAAGACTTTGACAAGAATAGGTATTAACTCTCAAATGTTTGGTGCAATTCTCCTGTGAAACTATCTCTTTCAGAGCTTTCCTTTCCTTATCTTTTATGTATTATTTATTTATTGTTTGTCTATTTGTTTACATTTGTTTATTTTAGGAGTGCCTGGGTGGCTTAGTCCTTAAGCATCTGCCATTGGCTCAGGTCATGATCCTGGAGTCCCAGGATCAAGCCCCGTATCGGGCTTCCTGCTCGGTGGGAAGCCTGCTTCTTATTCTCTCCCTCCCCCTGCTTGTGTTCTCTCTCTAGCTGTGTTTCTAAATAAATAAATTTATTTAAAATTTATTAATTTAAATTTATTGGTTCGTTGATTGATTGAGCATGGAGGGGTCAAGGGAGAGGGAGAGAATCTTAAGCAGATGTTTCCCTGAGCATGGAGACTGATGTGGGGCTCAATCTCACATCCCTAAGAACATGACCTAAGCCAAAACCAAGAGTCAGACACTTAACTCACTGAGTCACCTTGGTGCCCCAGGGCTTTTCTTTGTTGCAAGTTTTTTGATAATTGATTCATTTTCTATGCTGGTTATCAGTCCTTTCAAGTGTTCTATTTCTTCCTATTTTAGTTCTGGTAGTTTATATGTTCCTAGGGATTTATCTATTTCTTCCAGCTTGTCCAATTCCTGACATACAGTTTTTCATAATATTCTTTATACTTGTTTTTATTTTTGTGGTATTATTTCTCCTCTCATTTTTTATTTTATTTATTTGGGTCTTTTCTCTATTCTTTTTGATATGTCTGGCTAGAGGTATTTCAATTTTATTTTATTTTTTTCAAAAAACTAGCTCCTGGGGTGCACGGCTGGTTCAGTTGGTTAAGTGTCTGCCTTCGGCTCAGGTCATGATTCGAGGATCCTGGAATAGAGCCCTGCATCGGGTTTCTTGCTCAGTGATGAGCCTGATCCTCTCTCTCCCTCTGTTGTTCCCCCTAACCGCACACTTGTGTTCTCTCCCCCTCTCTCCCTCTCTCTCATACTTGTGTTCTCTCCCCCTCTCTCAAATAAATAATTTAATATGTTCCTGATTTCAGTGATCTGTTCTATCATTTCCTTAGCTTCTATATAACTTATGTTTGCCCCAATATTAATTATTTCCTTCCTTCTGCTGGCTTTACAATTTGCTTGCTGTTCTCTCTCTAGACCCTTTAGGTATAAGGCTAGGCTGTTTCTTTGAGATTTTCGCCCATCTTGAGGTAAGCCTGTTTGGCTATATACTTCCATCTTAGGCCCAGTTTGATTGCATCCCAAAGTTTTTGGACTATCATGTTTTCATTATCAATTGTTTCCATATTTATTTATTTCTTCTTGATTTCCTGGTTGACTCATTCATTGTTTAGTAGCATCTTATTTAGCCTCCTTGTATTTGTAGTCTTTCTGGCCTTTGTGTGGTATGTGTGTGAGTAAGTTTGTGTGTGTGTGGTTTATTTCTAGTTTCATAGTGTTGTGGTAAGAAAACAGGCATGGTATGATTTCCATTTTTTTGTATTTGTTGAGGCCTATTTTGAGGGCTAATATGTCGTCTATTTTGAAAATTCAGAATAGCTATCCCATGTCAGCTTGTAAAGAATGTGTATTCTGTTGCTTTAGGGTGGAATGTTATAAATATATCTTTTAAGTCCATCTGGTCCAGTGTATCATTCAAAGTCATTGTGTTCTTATCGATTTTCTATTTAGAGGATCTGTCCATTGATGTAAGTGAGATGTTAAAGTTCCCTACTATTACTGTATTATCATAAATTGGTTCCTTTATTTCTGTTATTGTTTTCTATATTTGGATGCTCATATGTTAGGGGTAAAAATATTTACAATTATTAGATCTTGTTGGATTATCCTCTTTGTGATTATATAATGTCCTTCTTTGTCTCTTTTCACAGTATTTGCTTTAAAGTCTAGTTTGCCTACTATTGCTAATCTGACTTTCTTTTGACATCCTTTCCCATGACAAATGTTTCTCTACTCCCTCATTTTCAATCTGCAGGTGTCTTTAGTTCTAAAATGAGTCCTTTGTAGGCAGCATATAGACAGGTCTTATATTTTTATCCATTCTGACATCCTGTCTTTTGATTGAAGCATTTAGTTCATTTACACTCAAAGCTAAGTATTGATAGATGTATATTTATTGCCATTTTATTGCTTGTTCTATTGTCGTATGTGGAGATTTTTTCTGATCCTTTCTTGTCTTTGTCACTTTTGGGCTCTTTGCACTCAGAGTCCCTTTTAGTGTTTTTTTCATGGCTGGTTTAGTGGTCAGGAACTCCTTCAGGTTTTGTTTGTCTGGGAAACTCTTTTTATCTCTCCTTCTACTCTAAATGATAGCCTTGATGAATAGAATATTTTTGGCTGCAGATTTTTCCCATCTGGCATTCTGAATATATCATGCCACTCCCTTCTGGCTTGCCAAGTTTCTGTTGAGAAATCTCCAGCTAGCCCTATGGGTCTGTCCCTGAAAGTAAGGATTTCTTTTGCCTTGCTTCTTTTAAAATTTTCTATTAATCACTGCACTTTGCAAATTTAATTACAATGCATCTTGGTGTTGGCCTGCTTTTGTTGAATTTGATGGGACGTCTGTGTCTCCTGGATCCAGATATCTGTTTCCTTTACCTGGCCTAGGGAAATTTTCTGCTACTATTTCTTCAAATGAATTTTCTGCTGCCTTCTCTCTCTGTCCCCTTCTCCTTTAATACAAATGTTATTACGTTTGGTGGAGTCACTGAGTTCCCTAAATTTATTCTCATGTTGCATAATTCTCTCTTTTGTTCAGCCCCATTATTTTCCATTATTCTGTCTTCTGGACCACTAATTCATCCCTTTGCTTTTTATAACCTACTGTTCATCGCATCAAGCCTGTTTCAAATCTTGTTTATTGCATGCTGCATTTCTGACTCTTTTTTATTTCTTTTATTTCTGTGGTAAGAGTCTCACTCTGGTTGTTCACCTATCTTCTCTCCAAAAGTAGCACAGTGTACTCCAGGCTATATTCCAGCCAAGCCCATTGGCTTTCAAAACTCCAGGCTTTCGGCTTCACTGTTTACAAGAACTCATGGAATTCATCCACTACTGCTTTTCAAACCAATGGCTCTGGGGGAACATTCTCTTTATGCATTCTCCTGTGTCCTCCTCTCTCTTGCTCTTTTATGCAACCACAGCTCTCTCCCCTCCACAGCACCCAGGATCTTTGTCTCCCCTAAACAACGTCTCTGCACTTCTCATCTTCTTTGATGTGGCCTCTTCTTTCCTTTCAGTTGTGGAATACTTTTCTGTCAGTCTTCAGGTCAGTTTCTGGGTTGTTGAGGATGACTTGATAGTTATCTCATTGTGATTTTGGGATAAGACGAGTCTAAGGTCCTCCTACCCTGCCCCCATCTTCCTCTCCATCAGTTACATTTCTATATACTAACAATGAAACACTGGAAATCAAAACTATCCTATTCACAATAGCATCAAAAAATAAGACACTTAGGAATAAATTTAATGAAGTAAAAGATCTGTACAACAAAAACTACAAGACCCTGTTGAAAAAAATCAAAGACATAAACAAATGATAAGACATCTCATGTTCATGCATCAGCATTACGAATAACATTAAAATGTCCACATTACCCTTAGCCATCTATAGATTCAGGGAAATCTCTATCAAAATTTTAATGATGGGGCACCTGGGTGGCTCAGTTGGTTAGACGTCCAACTCTTGGTTTCAGCTCAGGTCATGATCTCAGAAGGTCAGGTTCTGCCCTCTGAGCAGAGTCTGTTCAAGATTTTCTCTCCCTCTCCCTCCTCCTCTGCTTCCCTCCTTGCTCTCCCTGCTCATGCACACACTTTCTCTCTCTCTCTCTCTAAAATAATAAAATCTTTTTTTAAAAAAAGTTTAATGGCATAATTCATAGAAACAGAAGAAAAATACTCCTAAAATTTGTATGGAAATATGTAAGTCCACAAGTAGTCAAAGAAATCCTGAGAAAGAATAAATTCAGAGGAATCACACCTCCTAATTTCGAACTAAACAATAAAACTATAGTAATGACAACAGTATTGTACTGGCATAAAAATAGACACACAGACCAGTGGAACAGAATATAGACCCCAGAATGAATCCTATCATATAGAGCCAACTAATATTCAAAAAGGGGCCAAGAACATCCAATGAGAAAAAATAGTCTCTTCAGTAAATGGTGCTGGACAGCAATGGACCACATGCTGAACAATAAAATTGGATCCCTAGCTTATACCACTCACAGAAATTAACTCAAAATGGTTTAAACATAAGACCTCATGCCACAAAACTCATAGAAAGAAACAAGAAGCTCTTCAACATTGGATTCCATAATAATATTTTGAACATGACACAAAAAGCACAAACAATGAAAGCAAAGATAAATAAGTAGGACTACATCAAATTTAAAAACATGTGCAGTAAAAGAAACAATCAGCAAAATGAAAGGGCAACCTAAATAATGGTAAAAATGTCTGCAAACAATATTCTGTACAGAGGGTTACTATCCAGAATATATAAAGAACTTTACAACTCAATAACAATAAAACAAATTATTTGATTAAATGGGCAAAGGAATGGAATAGACATTTGTTTTCCAAAAAACAACATTCAAAAGCCCACCAGGTACATGAAAAAAATGGTGAACATCACTAATCATCAGAGAAATGAAAATCAAAACCACTCTGGGATTATAACTTCATACCTATTTCAATGGCTATCATCAAGAATACAAGAGACTAGTGTTAGTGAGGACGTGAAGTAAAGGGAAACCTTGGCCACAGTTGGTGGGAATGTACATTGGTTCAGCCACTATGGAAAACAATATGACTCTTCATCAATAAATTAAAAATAGTACTACCATATGATCCAGCAATTCCATTTCTAACTGTATACCCAAAGGAAATGAAAACAGGATATTGAAGAGATATATGCACTTCAATATTTATTGCAATACTTTTCACAGCAGCCATAATATGGAAACAATTCACATTCTCATAAATGAATGAATGAATAAAAAGATGTGGTACTGGGGGGCACCTGGGTAGCTCAGTCATTGAGCATCTGCCTTTAGCTCAGGTCATGGTCCCAGTGTCCTGGGATCGAGCCCCCCATCAGGCTCCCTGCTCAGTGGGGAGACTGCTTCTCCCTCTCCAGCTCCCCTGTGGCTTGTGTTCCCTCTCTCACTATCTCTAGCTCTGCCATAAATAAGTAAAATCTTAAAAAAAATGTGTGGTATATATGTAAATAGAATATTACTCAACCATGAGCAAGAAAGGCATCCTGCCATTTGTGACAACATGAATGGACCTTGATCAACTTATGGTAAATGAGAGAACTCAACCAGGGAATCACTTATATGTGGAATCTAAAAAACTCAAACTTGTAAAACCAGAGAGGCAAATGGTAGTTACCAGGGTCTGGTGGTTAGGGGATAGGACAGTTGTTGTATGGGTACAAACTTGCAACAAATAGTAATTCCAAGGGATCTAATGCATAGTATAGTGACTATAAACAAATATATTGGGTTTTTTGTTTGTTTTTTTTTATAAACAAATATATTGTATTAAAATCAACAAAATTACTAACAGACTAGAACTTAATTGTAACAAAAGGAAATGATACTTATATAACATAATAGAGTACTAACTACTGCCACAATGGCAATTGTATTATAATATATAGATGTATCAAAGTAACATACTGTAGAACTTAAATCTACACAATGTTTATATCACATTACTTCAATTTGAAAAGTACACTAAGAAGGTCTTTTTTCTAGAATGCGTAGGTTCAGATAAGCATTTGAATCAATCACATGAACAGACACTTGTCCACAAATACAACTAGAAATTTAATATTTCTATTAATTTTCTATGATTTAAGGAAATTTTCAGTGTGAGTTTAAATTTTAGTTTATTTATTTATTTGACAGAGGAAGAGATCACAAGTAGGCAGACAGGCAGGCAGAGAGAGGAGGAAGCAGACTCCCTGCTGAGCAAAGAGCCTGATGTGGGCCTTGATCCCAGGACCCTGAGATTATGACCTGAGCTGAAGGGAGAGGATTTAACCCATTGAGCCACCCAGGCACCCTGTGGTGTGATTTTAAAATGTTAACTGAGCTTGGTGCTCTTTAATTCTAAACATAGAAAATGCAGGAAACAAAACAAACTCTACCTGCCTTTGGCAACAAGTAAATGCAATCCTGCCATCTGCAACAAGGATGAGCTTGGTGGACATCATGCTAAGCAAAATCAGTCAGACAAAGACAAAAATCACATGATCTCACTGATAAATGGAAAATTTTAAAAAAGTTCAATTCATATTAACAATAATTGGAATGGTGGCTACCAGAGGCTGGAAGGGTACGGGAAAAGGGGAGACACTGATCAAAAGGTACAAACAGTTAATAGCTCATATAGAGCATGGTGACTATAGCTAAAAATGCAAGTATACTTGCAATTTGTTAAGAGAGTAGATCTCAAGTGTTCTCTTAAAAGAAATGATTACTATAGTAGCATCATATAGTAGTTGATGAACATGTTAATTTTTTATTGCAATAATCACTTCACAACACAGACATATATCAAAACATCATGCTGAACACCTTCAAAATATACAGTTTTTATTTGTTGAAAATAATTAAGGAAAAATGCAAGCCATCAACAGGGAAATACAGATTAAAACAACAACAAGATTACCTCACACCTGTCAGAATAGCTAAAATTAACAACACGGGAAACAACTGATCTTGGCAAGGATCTGGAGAAAGAGGAATTCTTACACGATTGGCGGGAATGCAAACTGGTGCAGTCACTCTGGAAAATAGTATGGAGGTTCTTGAAAATGTTAAAAACAGATCCTACAATCCAGCAATCACACTACTAGGATATTTACCCAAAGGATACAAAAATATGGATTCAAAGGGATATATGCATCACTATGTATACAGCAGCATTATCAGTAATAGCCAAACTATGGAAAGAACCCAAATGTCCATGAACTGATGAATGGATAAAGATGTGGTACACACACACACACACACACACACACAAATAAACACACTGGAATATTACTTAGCCATCAAAAAGACTGAAATCTTGCCATTTGAGATGACATCGCATGTATAATGTCAAGTGAAATGAGTCAGAAAAGAAAATACCATTTGATTTCACTCATGTGTGGAAGTTAAGAAAGAAAACAAATGAATATAGGAGAAGGAGGTAAAAGAAAAAAGAGAGGGAAACAAGCCAAAGTAACACTTAATGATAGAGAACAAACTGAATGTTGATCGAGGGAGATGGGAAGGGGAGGGGGATAGATGGGCATTAAAGAGGGCACTTGTGATGAGCACTGGGTCTTGTATATAACTGATGAATCACTGGATTCTACACCAGAAACCAATATTGCACTATATGTTAACTAACAAAATTTAAATTAAAAAATTACCCCTACTTCACTGACCAGAACTAACAAAAAAAAATGGTAGATGTGGTTATAAAAAGTTAATATGAGGGATCCTTGTGGTGATAAAACTCTTTAACTGTGGAGATGAATACACAAGTGATAAAACTGTATAGACTTAACTATGCACATACAATCAAATGAGTACCAGCAAAACTGATAATCTCTGATTAAGACCATAGGAAATTCCAAGTCTGATTTCCCTGTCTGCCTCTTCCAGTCTTTCTTCTCTCTAATTTATCCTACTCTCTGCCATGTGCGTTATCTTTTCAAAATAAAAATCTGATCATATAATTTCCCTATTCAAAAATATTCAGTGGTACATTAACACTACAAGATAAAATCTAAACTCATCAGTATATCACACAACAGAGGTTGACAAGCCTCCAATTTCTGCCTATCACCTCTTCACATAAAGACAGTTTTATTAGAAAACAGCAATTCTCATTCATTTGCATATTATCTATGGCTGCTTTCACACTGCCACATAGTTGAGTAGTTGTAACAGAGACCAAAGGATGCACAAGGCCAAAATCTTATTATCCACCCCTTTATCCAAAAATTCTACAGACTCCTAGCATGGACAGTTCAGAATAATTGGGCGCCAACCTCCCTTTCTAGTCACATCTCTCACTGAAAATTCCAGACTATTTGTTTTATCAAATGGCAATTCTCTTCTGTGACCACTCATTTTAAAAGGCTATAACTTGATACAGTTGGACTTTAAAGTATATTGAATAAAACAGTGTTTACCAATTCCCATGATATCACCTCATGTTTTATTTAAAACATATATAACATATGTGAAAACAATGATTCCAAACATAAATCAGAGGTTGGTAACTATTCGGGAAAGTGAGAGCAAATACGCGGATGATAAATATTTCAGAGTACCCAGAATGGTTGACAAGAGGTTCTACTATGGCAACCAGTTAATATATATTATTGATTTTGCTAAGAATGTTGTGGGAAAACCACTAGATTTATAGTCAAAGGACAGGTCTGACAAGATTAAACACTAAAGTAGCACCAAATGATAGTTGCATGTGAGTTAGACAATATCCTCACAAAGATAACTAAAACACATCTTTAATCCATGAGTCATTATTATCATTATTCACATTACTATTGGCACTTGTGACTCAATATCATAATTACAAATTACATCTACATGACATTTTAAAGCTTATGAATTAATTCCATAGACATCTCATCTGAGATCACAGTTATTCTCTGAGATATGAAGGAAAGCATTTTCTTCAACTTGTAAATGAGGTAATTAAGGACCAAAGAAACTAAGTGATTTGTCTAACATCACAGAGCCTTTTAACAGCCAAGCCTAGGCTCAATCAAGATCTCCTAATTCTAGTTCAATATTCTTCATATGTTTCAGTGCTATCGACAACTTCAGTGGAATTATACAAAAGGCAATCTCCTATGAGCCTGAAAACCTAACGTTAACGGCAAAACTTCTAAATTATTCTACATTATGTACTTCCATCATACTCCAAAAGGCAGTGAAGAGTATCAACAGGAACTCTGGCTCTATTAAAAATTGATTTTACTGGAAAGTTCACCAGATTTGAAGACTATTCTAAAATGGCAACATCAGAGTCCTTAGACCACAAGTCTATTCAATTCATTCTCTAATTACAGTGAAGAAAACTCAGTTTGTTTGTTTTAAAATTATTTTACAATGACATGGAAAATTTTTTTAAAGATTTTATTTACTGGGGCCCCTGGGTGGCTCAGTGGTTAAGCCTCTGCCTTCAGCTCACCGTGATAGAGCCCCACATCGGGCTGCTGCTCCGCAGGAAGCCTGCTTCTCCCTCTCTCCCTCCCGCTGTTTGTGTTCCCTCTCTGGCTGTGTTTCTCTCTGTCAAATAAATAAAATCTTTAAAAAATATATTTTATTTATTTATTCAACAGAGAGATAGATCACAGGTAGGCAGAGAGGCAGGCAGAGAGAGAGGGGGAAACAGGCTCCCTGCTGAGAAGAGAGCCTGATGTGGGGCTCAACCCCAGGACCCTGAGATCATGACCTGAGCCGAAGGCACAGGCTTTAACCCACTGAGCTACCAAGGCGCCCTGACATGGAAAATTTAACGAGTATCAAAAATATTTCCAGGGCCAAACAAGTCATTTTCAACTCCACAGACTAAAAACATACAGAAAAACCCTTAAGTACAATTAATAACAAATTTTTGTATGCTGACTATGAGCTTTTAAAAGATTTACAATTGTGAATAATCATGTACCTAACAAGAGAGCACCCAAATATATAAAACAATAAATAACAAACATAAGAGAATTAATAGTAACACAGTGAGTGGAAAGGACTTTAACACCCAATTACATCAATAGACAGATCATCTAAACAGAAAATAACCAAGGAAACAATGGCTTTGAATGACACACCGAACCAGATGGACGTAACAGATATATTCAGAACGTTCTATCCTAAAGCAGCAAAGTACACATTCTTTTCAAGTACAAATGGAAAATTCCCCAGAATAGATTACATATTAGCCCTGAAAACAGACCTCAATAAATACAAAAAGATGGAAATCATATAATGAAACTTTTCTGACCACAACACTAAGTAACTAGACATCAACCAGAAGAAAAAATGTGGTAAGACCATAAATACATGAAGGTTCAACAACATGTTACAATAAATGGGCCAACTAGGAAATCAAAGAAGAAATTTAAATATACATGGTAACAAATGAAAATGAAGCATAACAAAGGACAGTCCAAACCTGTGGGATACAGCAAAATCAGTCCTAAGAGGGAAGTATATAGTAATACATATAGCTAACCTAAATATATATAGCCTACCTCAAGAAGCAAGAAAAATCTCAAAGAAACAACCTAACCTTACCACTAAGATAGCTACGAAAAAAACACACGAAGCCTAAAGACAGCAGAGGAAGGAAATAATAATGAACAGAGCAGAAACAAACGATATAGAAAAAGCTGCAGAACAAGTCAATGAAACCAGGAGCTGTTACCTTGAAAAATAAAATTAAATTAATAAACCCATAGCCAGACTTCTAAAAACTAAGAAAGGGCTCAAAAAAAAATGAGAAAGGAGAAATAACAACCAGATATACACCACAGAAATACAAATAATTATAAAAGGTTATTATGAATAACAATACGCCAACAAATTGAACAACCTTAAAGAAATGGATAAACTTACAGAAACAAAAAATAAATCGCCAAAACAGGAACAGGAACATAAAACTTCTACAGACCAAATAGCAGCAAAGAAATTGAATTAGTAATGAAAACAGTTCCAACAAAGAAAAGCCCACAACCAGTTGGCTTCAAGCCTCTAAAGAAGAGTTAATGCCTATTTTTCTCAAAAAGAAAGAAAAAAAAAGTAAAGAAAACTTCTGAATTCATCATATGAGGTGAGCGTTACCTGATACCAAACCATACAAAGACAATTACAGGTCAATATCCCTAATGAATACAGATCCAAAAATTCTTAATAAAGCATTAGCAAACCAAATCCAACAACACATTAAAAATACCATTCACGGGCACCTGGGTGGCTCAGAGGGTTAAGCCTCTGCCTTAGGCTCAGGTCATGATCTCAGGGTCCTGGGAATCTCAGGCTCTCTGCTCAGCAGGGAGCCTGCTTCCCCCTTTTACTGCTTGCCTCTCTGACTATTTGTGATCTCTCTGTCAAATAAATAAACAAAATCTTTAAAAAAAAATACCATTCACCACGATCAATTGAGATTTTCCTGGCATGCAAGGGTGGTTCTATATTCATAAATCAATCACATGATACACCACATTAATAAAACAAAGGATAAGAAACATACGGTCACTTCTTTTTTTAAAGATTTTATTTATTTATTTGACAGAGAGAAACACAGCCAGAGAGGGAACACAAACGGGGAGTGAGAGAGGGAGAAGCAGGCTTCCTACCAAGCAAGGAGCCCAATGCAGGGCTGGATCCCAGGATTCAAGGATCATGACCTGAGCTGAAGGCAGACGCTTAATGACTGAGCCACCTAGGTGCTCCATGGTCATTTCAGTAGATGTAGAAAAAGCCTTTGACAAAGTACAACATCCATTCATGATAAAAGCCCTCAACAAAACATCATAAAGGCCATATATGAAAATCCCACAGCCAATATCATTCTAAATGAGATAAAACAGACCTTAACCTCTGTAGTCAGGAACAAGACAGGGATGTACACTCTCACCAGTTATTTAACATAGTACTGGAAGTCCTAGCCACATCAGTGAGACGAACACAAAGAAATAAAAGCCACACAAATAGGCAAGGAAGAAGACAACATTTCACTATTTGCAGATGACATGATGACTGTGTATGGAAAACCTGAAGGCTCTACTAAAAAACTACTACAACTGATAAATGAAATCAGTAGAGTCACAGAATACAAAATCAATATTCAGAAATCTGCTGCATTTCTATATTCCAACAATGAAGTAACAGGAAAAAAAAAGCAAGTAATCAGTTCCATTTACAGTTTCATCAAAAACAATAAGATACCTAGGAGTAAACCCAAAAAAATAACTGAAAGACCCAAAATCTGAAAACTACAAAACACTGATGAAAGAAATTGAAGATGACAAAGAAATGGAAAGACATTCCATGCTCATGGGTAGGAAGAACAAATACTGTTAAAATATCCATGCTACCAAGGTAATCTATATGTATAATGTAATCCCTAACAAAACCCTGCCAACATTTTTCACAGAGCTAGAACAAACCATCCTAAAATTTGTATGGAGCCACAAAAGACCCTGAATAACCAAAGCTACCTTGAAAAAGAAAAGCAAACCTGGAGGCATCACAGTTCTGTACTTCAGTTATATTAAAAGCTGTAGTGATCAAAAAAGTATGGAACTGGTATTATAATAGACACAGATGAATGGAATAGAACAGAAAATCCAGAAATGAACCTACAACTATATGGCAATTCATCTTTAACAAAGCAAGAAAGAACATCCAATGGGAAAAGGACAGTCTGTTTAACAAATGGGTGTAGGAAAACCTGGAGAGCAACATGCAAAAGAATGCAACTGGACCACTTTCTTATACCACACACAAAAATAATTCAAAATGGATTAAAGACCTAAAAATAAGACCTGAAACCATAAAAATCCTAGAGGAAAGCATAGGAAGTAACCTCCTGACAATGGTCGTAGCAGCTTCTTTCTTGGTGTGTCTCCTGAGACAAAGGAAATAAAAGCAGAAAATAAAATAGTGTGATTTAATCAAAATAAAAAGCCTGTGCACAGTAAGGAAAACAATCAAGAAAACTAAAGGCAACCTACGGAATGGGAGAAGATTTCTGCAAATGACATATCTGATAAAGAGTTAGTATACAAAATATGTAAATAACTTTTAAAACTCAGTACCTAAAAAAGAATAATCTAATTAACAAATGGGCAGAAGACATGAATAGACATTTTTACAAAGAAGACATGCCAATGGCCAACAGACAAATGAAAAGATGCTCAACATCATTCATCGTCAAAGAAATAGAAATTAAAACTACACCTGTCAGAATGGCTAAAATTAACGCAAGAAACAACAGGTGTTGGCAAGGATGTGGAAAAGGGTAACCCTCTTGCATTTTGGTGCAACCACTCTGGAAAACAATATGGAAGTTCCTCTAAACTTAAATATGGAACTACCCTACAATCCAACAATCACACTATGAGGTATTTATCCAAAGAATATAATGATACTAATGCAAAGGGATACATGCACTCCTGTGTTTACAGCAGCATTATGTACAACAGCCAAACTATGGAAAGAGCGTGCATGTCCACTGACTGATGAACGGAAAAAGAAGTTGTGAGATGTAAACATATATACGCACACGCGTGTGTGCTTGTATGTGTGTGTGTGTATAAAACAGAATATTCTTCAGCCACAGACAGGAATGAAATCTTGTCATTTGCAATGACATAGATGGAGGTATGCAAAATGAAATAAGTCAGTCAGAGAAAGACAAATATCGCATGACTTCAGTGCTATGTGGAAATAAGAAACAAAACAAAGCGAAAGCAAAAAAAGAGAGAGAGGCAAACCACGAAACAGACTCTTAAAGGAGAACAAACTAATGACTAGACCACAGGGGAGGTGGGTGGGAGAATAGGTTAAAGAGGTGATGAGCATTAAGGAGTACACTTGTTGAGATAAAGATCAGTGATGTATGGAAGTACTGAATCATTACATTGTAAACCTGAAACAAATATTATGCTGTATGTTAACTAACTGGCATTTACATCAAAACATTGTATAAAGATTTATAAGCCCATATGCTGAAAGAATCAAAACCTATCTGGGACGGAAAGAGTGAATATCAGCTAAGAATTAAAAAAAAAAAAAGAAAGAAAAGAAAAAGCAGCCCTGCAATTAATCAGACTAGAATAGACACAGATAAATCCAACTTCAAAGTTAACAGGAAACACAGTTTTTCCCAAGGTCATGCACCAGTTGTAAAATATCATAATGACCCCTTCTTTGAGTGATTATTGCTTTCTTACTAATGGTGTCTCCAGACTTGCTTTGCTATTTTCATTTATTACTGGCAGAAGATACCAAATTCTGAAACCACCCTGCTTCATAACAGCACCCAATCCCTAGTTAATCCCTACTTCTCTCAATCTGTTTCAAAAGCAGCCACCAACCTAGAACTAATCCTGACTGACTCCAGACCCTTCTCAGAATTCTTCAGCAGCAATCCGAAATTTACAAAAAAACTTCCCTTCTCCCTCTTATCCAGAGGCCTTGTATAATTCTTGGAGTATACTCCCTCACTATTAAGTCAATAAATCTTATTTTGTCATACTATAGGCTTGTTCCTCATGGTCTCTAGTTGGTGAGGCTTTAACAAGGTAATTTTTTTAAAGATTTATATTTTATTGAGAGTGAGCATGGGGGGTGGAAGGGAAGACAGAGACAGAGGGAGAAAAAGAAAAGAAAAGAAAAGAAAAAAGAAAAGAAAAGAAAAGGAAAGGAAAGGAAAGGAAAGGAAAGGAAAGGAAAGGAAAGGAAAGGAAAGGAAAGGAAAGGAAAGGAAAAGAGAAGAGAAGACAGAAAAGAAAGGAAAGGAAAAGAAAAGAGAAAAAGAAGAAGAAAGGAAAAGAAAAGAAAATCTCAAGCAGACTCTTAACTGACGGTGGAGCCCTCAGGGCTCTAGCTCAATATCCTGAGATCATGACCCAAACCTAAATCAAGAGCTGGACTCTTAACTGACTGAGCCACCCAGGTGCCCTACTAGGTAAATTATTTTTAATTAACCTAGAGATTCAGCAGTTTAGTACTGACAAAAAGCACCACCCTCCCTCTCCTCCCAAAGCAGAAAAAGAAAAAGAAAAAGAAAAAACAAAACAACAAAACACTTCTGTACTTAAACCAGAAAATCATTAGTCATAAGTGACTTTCACTACCAAGAACTTAATGAATTCTACTGCTTATATGACAGGAAATATCTGATCAATGATACTAAGAGATATAATATTTAACCAAAGCCAGGTAACTAACATACCTGCTGGGAGAAACAGTATATTATTAACTTGGCATCAACCTTGAGATAAGACAAAAGTATACAAATTGGTGACATTATCTGATTTTTAATATACATCAGTCACATAATGAGGAATTTTACCTGTCACCCACAATCTACTAATGTGCTATATCCAGTGTTCATGAATTTCTTGTATAATTTTCTAAATTTTCATTTTTAAACTTTAAGACAGAATATATTAAAAATATGTCCAATTATTCTGTAAATGGCATTGAAAGATAAAATGAATTAGTTTTTTTAACCACAGGCTAATCTAACTTTATATCCAAAGAAGCCATAAACAACCCAAAGAGTTAAAATATGACTCATTATCAATAACACAGGAAGACAGCAGGTCTTGTTATTTTGAAGAATAATCTCAACCCAAATTTTGTAGGCCAGCCTTATGAAGGGAATGAAGGACAAAGGATACTACCAAAATGATATTCTAATAGGATTCCTGTTAGATCAAGAAATGTTTTAAAATCTTGTAAAACAACTTCAAAACAATAAAGCAAAGTTTTCAACTTCTAGAAACAGTAGCTACACACCTACCTCAAAGATAAACCTCAAGAATATGGGAGTTGGATGGAGGATGAAGTATAGAGGAGTGATTTCAGCAAAAGCTTAAAACTGAATCAAAAACAATACCAGAGGCTCAGCCAATAAATGCTAACAAAAAGAAATAGTCTTAAGGCTTCATTCACAAAAGCAAAAAGGACTACTGTTCACATATCAGGTTCCTAAATACCACACCCATCAACATCAAAATCATCTTCAAATACAAATTTTTCAGAAAACAAGATATATAAAGATTTTATATTTGACAGAGAGAAACACAGCTAGAGAGGAAACACAAGCAGGGAGAGTGAAAGAGGGAGACACAGGCTTCCCGCTGACCAGGGAGCCCAACACTGGGCTTGATCCTGGGACTCGGGGATCATGACCTGAGCCGAAGGCAGACACTTAATGACTGACAGCCACCCAGGTACCCCCTAAAACAAGATATATGTAAGGTTCAAACAATTTTGGATTAGTCTTTTCATTTACAAAAAAGTCACTTGATCAAGATTTATACTTTATTTATTTTAAGATTTTATTTATTTTTTTGACAGAGACAAGGCGAGAGAGGGAACACAAGCTAGGGGAGTGGGAGAGGGAGAAGAAGGCTTCCCACAGAGTAGGAAGCCCGATGCGGGACTTGATTCCAGGACCCTAGGATCATGACCCAAGTCGAAGGCAGATGCTTAACGACTGAGCCACCCAGGCACCCCTATTTTTCTTTTTAATTTTAATCAGAAAACAGAATCACGGCAAATAAGCAAACTTCTGATTGTTTAAAATGCACTTGAACTAGAGAGTTTGGGTGGCTCAGTTGGTCAAGGTTTTGCCTTTGGCTCAAGTCATTATCCCAGGATCCTGGGATGGCACCCAATGTTGGGCTCCCTGCTCAGCAGGGAGCCTGCTCCTCCCTCTCCCTCTACCCCTCTCCCCTGCTTATGCACGCGCTCTCTCTCTCAGATAAATAAATCTTTAAAAATAGATTGATAGATGATAGATAGATAGATAGATGATAGATAATAGATAGATAGATAGATGATAGATAATAGATGATAGATAATAGATAGATGATAGATAGATGATAGATAGATAGATGATAGATAGATGATAGATAGATAGATAGATAGATAGATAGATAGATAGATAGATAGATGATAGACAATGCACTTGAACACAATGGCTCCTATAAGTACAGAGGACAATAAACTAAGAAAATACTCTTTCAAGAACAGTGGAAAGCAACTCATAAAATTCAGTGTCAATTCTAGATTTATAATGACTAGTAATATTTTCTGTGTGAAGCTTCTGTGTGAAGCTTGTTTTGAGGGTTCCCAAAAAAAAGCTCTAACAACTAAATGAAAAAAGTGCTATTAAAAAGCCACAGAAATATAAGAAACAAATTTTAATAAAACCTGAAAAGTATAGTAAAAGCACAAGACAACACAGTTATTTTTTTATGGATCAAATTATGTCTCTGAAAACTTAACCATACAAAACAGCTCTACACTCTTTAAGGTTGATGCCACTCCCACCCCACAACACCTATCCACACTACAATTTAAATTACACCAGTAAGTCCCACAGACGATTGACATTCATGATCACTGAATGCCTTATTCCTAGGAAAGTATTAAGTGAAATAGAGCAAAAAGTATTTCTAATTCAATTCAACCTTTCTGCAAAGTTCACTTAATATAATTTGGGAATAAGTATCCTAAATCTTTATTTTACTATCTTTTAAACCATTTAACTGTATTTGGTTATTATACAAAGATGTTTCATTAGACTGCCTTTTCCTCCAACTAAACAAATCTGAAATTGGTTTATAGCTTACTTTTATGAATTATAACTATGAAGTTCTACTTCTATAAGGAACAGAGTAAAATGTATAAAACAAATACTAGAAGATTCTTTTAGAATGCTTTGGTGTATATTGAAATAAAAAGCTAAAGGAATGACAAAAAATAAGGAGGAAGGGAAAGAATGTTCAAAATAGGAATTCTTCTTTGTTATATTTTACTTGATGATACCAAGATTCATGTAATAAAAGCTGTTTCTCTTTCGAATAAATAATTAATCTGAATATTAATACAATATTGACTCCAGAAATGAATACAAACAAGAAATTCATGAGCTGTATAAAACCATATCAGTGCCTTTAAAAGGGATGCTTAAGTTTCCATGTGTCAGCAATTATAGTACTTCTGTTCATTATAATTTTTAGTGAGCACTCACAATGTAGCACTTAAAAAAGACTCTGAGTTTATTTCCCAGTTCAATTACTTGCAGGTGTGACAAGAAAACCCTGCTCCTCTCCAGATACATAAAAGTAATGACTTTAGAATCAACTTGTTTCATGCATAATTATGTGAGTACAAAAAAGAGGAAGATGGTAAATACAGATGAGGAGGAAAGGAAAAGCGAGGCCTGGCAAAAGTGGTATCTATGCACAAGAGATAAGAACTACATAAAATTAGAGAGGGAGGATGACACATATTCCTCGCAGAAACCCAGTCATCTCAGCCAAATAAAAAAATTTAGAGTTTCTTTCCATTTATATTTACATACTAACAAGAGGCAAGTTTCCCACCTCCAAGTCAATTATGGGTTTAAGTGTGACATATAACCATACAATGGCCAATAAGTCAAGAGCCAATCAATGGTAAATGGAACTTGTGGCAATATTTATAAATATTAATTTGGCTTTAGAGTTAATGCAAGCCTCCTGAGCAATATACAGTATAAATTACAGGCCAACTATGTAAATTATAGGACAATGCTATATATCAATTTTACTAAAGATAAAGGAGAAAAAAAGGTTTAAAAATAGTCCTGTGGAGGCGCCTGGGTGGCTCAGTTGGTTAAGGGACTGTCTTCAGCTCAGGTCATGATCCCGGAGACCCGGGATCGAGCCCAACATCTGGCTTTCTGCTCAGCAGAAAGTCTGCTTCTCCTTCTCTCACTCCCCCTGCTTGTGTTCCCTCTCTGGCTATGTTTCTCTCTGTCAAATAAATAAAATCTTTTTAAAAAAATAGTCCTGTGGATCATATCCTCGATTCAGTTTAGAAATTTTAGTTTGTACATTTGTTCCTTGAGTAATAATGTCAGTCTCAAATTAGAATAAACAAGCCATCCTGCCATCATTTCTATAGATGATTTTATGAAAATTGTTGAGAATATAACAATCAGGAAAATTTCTGAAACTTTTAATATGATAGAAAATAACTATAAGACTAGTTCTTTCAGGGGCGCCTGGGTGGCTCAGTTGGTTAAGCGATTGCCTTCGGCTCAGATCATGATCCTGGAGACCCAGGATGGAGTCCCACATTGGGCTCCCTGCTCGGCAGGAAGCCTGCCTCTCCCTCTATCACTCCCCCTGCTTGTGTTCCCTCTCTGGCTGTGTTTCTCTCTGTCAAATAAATCTTTTTTTAAAAAAAGACTAGTTCTTTCAAATATTCATTTCAAATGGACATGAAACAGAGTTTTGAAATTACTTCTGGTACTGAAAAACTAGCTCAGTAGCAGAGTTGTGTTTGTGTGAAATTTTATTTTTAAATTTTAGTGCAACTACTCACAATATTTCCAAAACAAATACTGATATTTAGTGGAATAAAGAAATAACATATTTAGTGATTATAATGCAAAATCTCAAATGATATTACAAATATTAATTACATATGCTCCACAATTTTTTGAGTGGCATTAGGTATTAATATTGTTTTCAATTTAATTCAATTTTCTTTGATTTCATTTTGGCATAATGCAAACCCAATTTGATTAGTCAAGCATACAGCTAATGAAATGGTATGACTGGAGCTTAGACTTGTAATAACATAAATATCATATGCACCTTTGCTCTTTCCCTATAGGGATTTGGAAATTCACCCTTGGTAAACTTAAGTACACATATATGTAATGTTTTATGGTAGTTAGTCTATGCTATGCCATACTCCCTCACTTCCATTTCATTAAATTACTAAATAACATGATTGATTACTGCACAAAGGATGGGAACATTTGAATAAATAATCCCATATTGTGGAAAGTCCAGATAAGGTCAGAATTTTATTGTTTTTGGCCAAAGATAAATGTGAAACTCATTAGAAAGAAGTGGCACAATATGATCTTTGAAGTGAGTTACTAAAATAAAAACAGGAAAAGCTAAAGGTAGTTTCTAAGTATAAAAGTAGAAAACATTCCAGGTTAAATTTGTAAAATGAACCAATCAATACATTATTGCTAAGTTACATGCCTCTCCATAAAGCTGCTTATTGGTTTTCATATTATTCTAGATCCCCACTGTGCATTATAGTAGTCATTAGCCATATGTGGTTATCAATTTAAAATTAGTAAAAATTCTGTAAAATTAAAAATTGAGTTCCTTGAACACAAAAGCCACATGTGGCTGGTGCCTACTGTTTTGGATGGCACCAAACAGAACATCTGCATTATCACAGAAAGTTCTGTTAGTTGGCACTATTTTACATAAAATATCAGTAAAAATGAGCTCCAAGAAATAATTGGTATAAGTCTAACTATACTGGATAAAATTAAAAAGTGAAACATATCTATGATAAAAGCTCTATGCAAAATAGGAACAGAAAGGAACATCTTCAAATTTATAAAGGCATGTACAATCATACTTAACAGTCAAATACTGTCTGCTTTCCCCCTAAAATCAGCAACTAGGGAAGGCTATCCAGTCTCATCACTTAAATTCACCATTATACCTGAAGCACTAGTTCACTAGTACAAGAAAAAGAGCCATGAGGCAGACAAGATTAGAAAGGAAAAGTAAACCTGCCTTTATTTGTAGAGAAGGTGATAATCTATGCAGAGAATGTCAAAGAATCTAAAAAAAAATGCTACTAGATCTAGATGAATTTAGCAAGATCAACATACAAAAACAAAACAAAACCCATTTCCATTTACTGTCAACAAACAACTATAAATTTGAAAATTTAAAATATATAATTTAAAATAGCACCACAAAACCATGAAACCCTTAGGAAAAAATTCACAATAGATGTGTAAAACCTGTACACTGAAAACTACAGAATACTGTTATGAGAAATTATAGATGGCCTAAATAAATGGGAAATTATACCATGTTCCTAGGTTGTAAGGTTCAATATTGTTAAGATGTTAATTTTCCCCAAAATTATCTACGGATTCAGTATAATCCTAAACAAAATCCTAGTTGTTTCTTGGTAGAAACTGAGAAGCTAATTCTAAAATTATACACTGCTGGTAGGAATAAAAAATGGGATGGCCACTTTCAAAATAATTTGGCAGTTTCTTAAAAAGTTAAACTAATACTTATCACATGATCCAACAATCCCATTAACTAGATATTTACGCAAGAGGAATGAAAATCAATGTTCATGCAAAGACATATATAAGTTTATAACAGCTTTATTTATAATAGCCAAAATCTGAAACACCTCAAAAGCCCATCAACTGATAAATTAATAAACATATCACAGTATATCCATCCATACAATGCAATATTCCTCAATAATAAGGAATAAATTACTGATACAATGAAATGACATGCATAAATCAAAAAAGCACTAGGTTCTAAGCAAAATTAGATATAAACAAAAGACTATGTACTTATTATTTCATTTAGATGAAATTGTAAATGAGGTAAAAGTAGAGCAGACAGAGAGGTTCCTGCTTTCCAGGAATACAGGGAGGGGCAGAGATTGACTACAATGAGACATGTGGAAATTCAGGAGATGACAGAAAGGTTCTACATTTTTACTGTGATGTTAGTTATACAAATGTATGTTTGTCAAAATGTGTGGACACTTAAAAAGGGAAATCCTTACTTTATATGAATTATACCATATTTGACTTAAAAAATAAAAGTAATAGGGGCACCTGGGTGGCTCAGTCACTGAAGAATCCAACTCTTGTTTTCAGATGAAGTCACAGATTCAGCACCAAGTCAGGGCCCCCACTCAGTGGGGGGTCTCCTTCCTCTTCTCCTTCTGCCCCTCCCTCCCCCATGTGTGCAGGCAAACACTCTCTCTCTCTAAAAATAAATGAACAAATCTAAATTAATTAATTAATTAATGTAATATGGCTAATCTTCTATTTTTGGTGCTCTATAAGTACAGATCTGTTATACCAAGGAAATATGGTGTAGAAATAGACTGTTGGGAAGGCAAGCAGTGTAACTTCTGTCAGTCTCATACTTCTCTGGACTTTAGCTTTTTCTGGTGTAAACAGGGTATGTTTATAACCCATTTTCTCAAATCTGTTTCTAGGAAATTTTCAGAATGTAACAGCTTTTTGGGAAAGGGGTTTCTACTATCAAATTATCTAGGAAATAGTCCCCATAAGGCGATTCACAAAATTTAGGATATGAAAGGCTCTAAGAAGAACTACAGGCATTCACTGTTTTCCTATAATATTTTAAACTCAGTGTTTCCCACATTTACCTAACCAAGAAACATTTCTATCAAAAAATGGTATTACTGGGACACCTGGGTGGCTCAGTCAGTTAAGCGTCCAACTCTTGATTTTGGCTCAGGTAATGATCCCAGAGTAGTGAGATGGAGCCTGCTTAAAATTCTCACTCTCCCTCTCCTTCTGCTCTTCCAACCCCCAACCCCTGCTCTCTATAAATAAATAAATAAACAAACAAACAAACAAATAAATAAATAAATTTAAAAGTGGTATTGCTAAATTTCTAAGATTTATTGATTGAACTTTCAAGATTACCTTCTTAAGTTTTCTTGAGACTTATTTATCAGAGAGAGACAGAGTGTGCACATGAACACATACACACACACACACACACACACACACACGCACACATACATATACACACGATCGAGGGAGTTGGGGGAGTAGCAGAGGGAGACTCAAGCAGACTCCTTGCTGAGCACAGAGCCAGACAGGAGGCTCAATCTCAGGACCCATGAGATCATGACACATGAGATCACAATCTGGGCTGAAACCAAGAATCAGATGCTCAAGGGACTGAGCCGCCCAGGTGCTCCACCTTCTTGATTAAATTTTATTTACACTGGGACACTATACAACTGATTGACTTTAAAGTAGCTATGCAGAACTCTAGCCTTTAATGAGAAAACTCTTAAATCACAAGTTCTAAAGGACTTCTTACTTATCTTGCTACTTTCCTAGTCAACTCCTCTGGGTTTTTACCAGGGTATGAATTCTAAATATCCTAAACTTAAATATGTTAGACTCCTACATACTACATGAAAATATATCATGGTTCAATTATCTCTATTGTAATAGTTCTTCAAATAACAGGGCAGAATTAAGAATGTGAAAGCATCAATGCCAGGAACAAAATTCCTGAGCAATTACTATAAAAATAACAAAGTGATCTAAGTCAGAATGTAAGTGTTCACTGAACAAAACTGGTGTAAGTTTGAATACACATAGTTAAAATAGCTTCTAAAAAGGGAAGGGAAGAAAGAGTAAACAAAGACGGAAACCAATATTCTAAATGATGCTCTTCAGTGTTTTACATGTGACCACTGAAAGAAGTACAAAGCATTACAAATAATAGTGTGGTTAAAATATTGTATCTTTTGAACATAAATAAATGCATGAATAATAAAAGCTATCTTAATTCAAGTCAGTAAGTTAACTACGAATAAAGCTTTAGGGAAAAAGTGAACACTGGAAAATTCTAAAGGGTAAACAAACAACCCTTAAAATGAAAAAAAAAAAAGTTAGAAATGCCATGTCCAATTAGACCCAAATCAGTAGTCTTCTTCATCCAGTAACATAGAGGCTATGCAAGAGTATTGTTAGTAACGTATAACGAAGTTACCTACTTTAATAACCCTTATGACTCTTTATCATTAATTGTCTAAATAACTTTTGAGATTATTTCTAACATAAATTTGTTTAACCTCTTGGGGTAAATAGCTTCTATAAGCTTATTATATAAAATAGTATTCCTTCTAAAAAGTATTTTTATGTTTCAATTTGAATTTAAGGAATATTCTCTGGGCCCTAGGCAAGAAATAAATTTTTTAGAAGAGTAAGAAAATAGGGAAGCAGAGTGGGAATTACTCATCTAGCTGTTTATACATTCTTCTTAAGAGTTAAATTTTAGTACAAATGATTTTGTAGCTAGGTCTCCTTGGAAACCACTAGCAGTATTTCTCCATAATGATGGTGATGCCCCGGGAATAATCTGAATGGAACATGCAAATCTCATTAAACTTTAAAATGGGGAAGGGTGATTTTTTTGTTTTCATAAAGACATATGAAATTTATCACATCATTGTGTTGGGTAAACATATATAAGTAGAATGTATTTTGTTTTGTTCTGAATATTATCTTTACATAGTTCCCTGTAAAACCTTTAAGCTCAACACATATATATGTAAACAGACATCCATATGGTTAAAAACATGTATAGTATATAAAAAAGGAAATGCTTCTGCTAAGAAGAAAAAAAAAGGAAGAAAGAAAGAAAGAGAACGAAAATAAAGAAAACAAGATCACAAAACCATGATCATATTAAATAAAAGTGTTTTAAAAACACTGGATCAACCATGAAACCTCTCAAGAATGTAACCAGCTTGTTTATACTTCACATTTAATTCCGGTACCTATTTTGGGCTGTATTATGAGTTCAGGAAGAAACAAATCAAGAATATGTTCATAGTTCACATGGACATTACTCACCCACATTTGGAGGTTTCACATAATTTGCAGGTAGTTCTGGAGGTCTGCCTCTATGTAGAGCTGCAAAAGCAGACCCATTCCATAGTGTACTCTTAGAGTCTATTCAAAAAGATTCAAAAGTTAGTCACGAAATAGAACAGTGTTTTTTTAAATTGTATCTCAGAGGTAAATGTCTGTTTTCAATTTCATTTATTGGAATATATTTTAACTATTAATATCACAATAAAAATAACATGCATATTTTAAACGTTATAAACTATGACTGTTAAACAACATTTTAATATAACACCCAGATATTTTATATCTGTGCTGATCTAGAGCTAAAGCTTTTATTATGCATATATTTGAATCATATAAATATGTCATGAATTAATAAGGTTTTAATTTTATATTGGTTCTTCATGATCTTTAGGCTTATATATTTCTAATTACATAAAACTATATAAGCAAGGTTATGACTACAGCACAAGTATACCAGGTAAAATTCAGAAACATTTGGGGTGCCTGGGTGGCTCAGTTGGCTAAGTGACTGCCTTCGGCTCAGGTCATGATCCGGGAGACCCAGGATCGAGCCCCACATCGGGCTGCCTGCTCCGCGGGAAGCCTGCTTCTCCCTCTCTCACTCCCCCTGTTTGTATTCCCTCTCTCGCTATGTTTCTCTCTGTCAAATAAATAAATAAAATCTTTAAAAAAAGAAATATTTATACTTGATGCATAGTCATATTATAGAGTGCCTGCCAGTTATACAATAACAGGTAACAATATTGCATATCAGATTATAAGTGACTATAAATAGTTGTGTTTTTTGTCTTTCCTATTTATGTCAAGAAACTTAAGTAAATATGAAATATTCCCAATAATTCAACTGTGATACAAGAATGTGGCACTACTGGGGTGCCTGGGAAGCTCGGTTGGTTAAGCGACTGCCTTCGGCTCAGGTCATGATCCTAGAGACCTGGGATCGAGCCCCACATCAGGCTCCCTGCTCGCTGGGAAGCCTGCTTCTCCCTCTCTCACTCCCCCTGCTTGTGTTCCCTCTCTGGACGTGTTTCTGTCAAATAAATAAATAAAATATTTTTTAAAAAAAGAATATTACACTACTCTTTTTTGAGGGGGGAAGGGAAAGGAGAGAGAGAATCCCAAGCAGGTTCCATGCCAAGCATAGTGCCCAACACAGGGCTCAATCTCACAACCCCAAGATCATAACCTGAGCTGAAATCAAGAGCTGGACACTGGGGCATCTGTGTGGCTCAGTTGGTTAAGCAACTGCCTTTGGCTCAGGTCATGATCCCGGAAATCCAGGATCAACACCCACATCGGGCTCCCTGCTTGGCCGGAAGCCTGCTTCTCCTTTTCACTTCCCCTGCTGTGTTCCCTCTCTAGCTGTGTTTCCCTCTGTCAAATAAATAAATAAAATCTTTAAAAAACAAAAAAACCTACTGAGCCACCCAAACACCCCTCAACTGCTCTCTTGAAAGCTTCCAAATTAAATGATTTGAAGAATTTCCTTATATTATAAAACAGGATATGTAAAACTGGTATTTTTGAAGCTATTTACCTTTGTGAATCAGAATTTTTTTAAAAATATGATACTAATAAAACAAAACAAATTAGTTGCTAGACCTTAAGTATTTATTAAACTAACAGGCATCCTTAATGCCTATTTTCACATTTCTATGTTCATAAAATACTACTTTATATATTTTACATATCAGGGTTCCATGAAAAACTTTGGGGAAAATCTTTAAAAGACTGAAAAGAGTGGAGTACAAAAACTATTATTGAATAGTTACAAATAGGTTGATAAATTTTTTTAATATTTTTAATTATAAAAACTTTTACATATCATACATAAATTTTTTGCATATTTTTCATTCACATGTTATAAAATATACATGATTAAAACAATACAAAGACTCATAATATTTAAAAATATTAAAATATAATGAAAGAGTTTTAAGCATTCACACTGTACTAATCAGAGCAATGATCTTTTAAGATCTCTATTCCACAGGATTACAAAAAGATTTTATAGTCTTTACTTCTACTGTATTCACTATTTTATAGCATACGGTTTCTTTTAAGCCTCTAAAAATTTACTTGTACACTAAAAATTAAGATTGGCAAATAAGAAAAACTAGAGGAAAATCAGTATTGAGGAAAGCATGGGAACATTTACATAACATAAAAATATGCTGTTCTCCACTCTTTCCTCTGAAAACCGTGAAAATCTTACCTTTGGCATCCCGTAACAGAGACTGCCGACCAACACCTAGTAATGTCTTTACCCCAGGAACACTCTGAGGGATCTCCTTATCTAGTAAGGGACCAATCCGCTCACAGATTTTAAGGAGGTAGTCTGGAGGAATGTGTGCATTGGCTGCCACCTAAAAAGCATAAATATAACAGAAAAAACAATTTGGTTTATAAACATAATTTACTCCATTACCAAACTATTCCATCATGAAACAAAGTGCAATTTTTATATATAGGATCAGAAAATAACATTTTTAATATTTAATACTTTAACCAAATTAAAGAAATAGCTACAAAAATTAAGCACATCTAAATGACAATATTTAAATGACATGGCACTCAAACTTACTTTTACATGCCTTGATTAAATCATTTGCTTAGCTGTTAATCTTATGAAATAAGTGTTGCAAAACAGCAAAAGTGCGCATATGCCTAAAATTAAAGTACAAAGACAATGGGTAAACTCTACTAGTACTTGATTTATTCAGTAGTGATGAGCTGATCAAGAATCAGAAAATCCAGATTCTATATAAATGATAAGAATACAAACAAAAGGTATTACTTGTATCAAACCCTCACTTAAATCCCTTTAGGATTAACAGGACAATTTGCTTACAAGAGCATAACTGGTTTTCCTTACAAAAAGTTAACTGGTTTCCAACAGTATCCAATTAATGTTTTTATAAATACTATGCTCCAAATAACTAAGCAATGTACTCAAAATTCATCACAATATTAACTCATTTTTATTTTTATTTTTTTTTTACATTAACTCATTTTTAAAACACACAAGAAAATTTCTGAAGATTGTAAACGTATGTATACAGGGATGAGAAAATTAACAAAACTGTTCATTTTTTATCTAGGCTAATGTTCAAGTCCTGGATGTGTTTCATAAATACCTAATTATTAAAGGAGCAAACAGAAAGCTATCAAAAACCTTTAGATTAAAAAAAATCTATATTCTTTTCTTGACATAAAGGGAAAAAGAATGAAAAATAAATATAAATAAAAATGTAACAAATATATTAAATATATTACATTAATAGATAATAAAAATGTAAATAAATAAATATATACATATTTATTTACATGTCTACCATTACACAGGACCTCACATCAATATAGTATCACCAGCTCAAGAGCAATACAACATAATAGAATAATTTTGTAAATCATCCCTAATGATTACCATGAGAAAAGAAATTATCTTGGTAGGTATTTGTTCAATGAATCAATGAACATTAAAAAAAACAAAGTAAAGTCCATCTATAAGAAATATCACATGAATCATAGAGGAAAAATCTTAGATTCTCCTATCAAGGAACCTTTTTTGTTTTCTTAGAAAACATACGTTGAAAAACTACAATCCAATATGTATTCAGAATTCTGTGAATAAGGGATTCTATTGTAATTTTTAAAAATTATTTCCTGCCAATTATCTTTTTTAAATCCCAGCAAAAATTAATCTTAATCTACCAAAATTAATGGGTCTTGGGAACTGTCATGATGCTCAGAAAGAACAGCAACCAAGCCTGATTATTTTATATTTGCTTCAACACAGTTTGGCTTCTAGACTAGGACAAAGGATCAAGCAAATTCTTTCAGTTATTTCTCCCATATCTAGTTTGTTTTCCAAGCAAATAACTCCATAGAACCACCTCTTAGTAAAACATACAAGAAACATTAAAGCCAAAGCAGCTGATGATTCGATTTAATCTAAGTATTATCTACAGATAATGATACCCTAAAATTCTAGTTTGTGATTCATTCCCTTCACATTAAAACATTCCCCAAATATGCCCATAGGCAAGTATACTTAGTACCCCAAAAATATGTATCTCAAAGAAAAAAGCTTTAAAATACTACATATGAACATCTATAATAGCTTATGCCTTTTTTTCCCCACCAACACTGTTTCGGATATATTCTGCTTCCATTACCAGCCATATTTTTTCAAGTAAACACTGTATGAAGGCTTCACATAGGATAGCAGTTCATGTCTTTACTGGCATTTTCTTGTTTGTTTATATTTGGGTGGGGAGTTGGTTTATTTCTTTAATTTATATTTAAGTTAGTTAACCTATGGCGTACTATAAGTTTCAGGGTAGAATTAAATGATTCATCAGTCTGTATCACACCCAGTGCTCATTACAAGTGCCCTCTTTAACCGGCTTTTTTCTTTATCATTCTTTTTCATCCTGTTACCATCTTGAAATTACAATATATCTAGCCATATGTAATCCAGAAAATAATTCTCTAATATGAATTTTTAGAATCATTCCCTTACTGAAAATCTGTCAGAACTATATCCTAGGGTGCCTGGGTGGCTCAGAGGGTTAAGCCTCTGCCTTCAGCTCAGGTCATGATCTCAGGGTCCTGGGATCAAGTCCCACATCAGGCTCTCTGCCCAGCGGGGAGCCTGCTCCCCCCTCTCTGCCTGCCTCTCTGCTTACTTGTGATCTCTCTCTATCTGTGTCAAATAAATAAATAAAATCTTAAAAAGAAGAACTATATCCTAAACAGACAGCTTAACTCGCCTAGGTACTTCATTTTATAGAAACAATGATGTTTGATTTTCAGCCAATTACATTAATCTTTCTATCAATTCCTCAGTAATAATTTTAAAATACAGAATCACTAATTAAGCAACCAAAACAAGTCTTATCTATACCTAAATTCTCCTCCTCAAAGATTTTTACTATAAGCTATTAAATACATTTTATAAGTTTGAATTCCATCCTATACAATTGGAAACTGCTTAATTTCTAAGTGGTCCCATTCAACAAGTCCATTCCTCTAAAATCAATAAAAATTTGATTACAAAACAGTAGTAGATAAGCACATTCTATCAACACAATAGCAATAACAATACTTTGAATTGAACATGTTACAGTCTCCTTTAAACAATATCAACAGGCATCCAGAATATATCAGCTCAGTTCTTACAATAATATTTTTTTTCTAAATCAAATTTCAGGACTTATAAGTAGTAGTCAACATTTATTTCAATCCATCTGCTTTAAATAAAGTTGAATTTTTTTAAAGGTGATCTTTTTTGGCCTAAGAACTCTTATATACCCTCAGTAATTACTTTTTTAAGTTTTTAAAAAATTCTACATCAGTATTATGTATGAATAAAATGTAATATATAATAAAATATAATATTAAAAGTATGTATTAAAATATTCTATGAAATTCATTATATAATATAAGCCACTTTTTTCAATTAAAGCTCAAATATTCTAATTTCAGTTATTTAACTACATTTTTCTCTCTGAACTATAATGGCCAACAAGTAACACAACAAGTACTTTGATATCTGCAGGAGAAATGCATTCTCCAAAAACAAAGTTCAGCAGTATAATACAAACTTCTCTATCATTATATAAAACAGCTCCAAGGAGTTAAATTATAGAATGATTGATTTAGAAGTATCCTTATACATAATTAGCCTAACTTCACATCTTACAGTAGGAAAAACATCCAGAGAAGTGAAGTCCAATGGTCACAATAAATGTATAGAAATCTGGGTTTCCCTGTCCATGGCTCTTCCTATTACTGTCTTCTTAAGGCAACTGAAAAATTATGAAGATAACTAACACAAAGACTGCAAAAAAAATAAAACCATAAATTCAAATAAACTGAAAGAAATTAAATGAAGCCTAGATCATAGACCTTCTTGATAGGAAGACTGGCTGACCTAAACAGAAAACCTAACAATAGAATTACTAAACTTCATAATTATTATGACAAGTGAGAAGACCAGAGAGTTCACAGAAATGATCCTACTCATCATAATTAGTTAAAAAGAATCCAGCTGAGAATTGAATAAAATGCAAAAGGTTCCTAACTTCAGGGTGCCAGGCCCATATCAAGCACTGTATCTTAAATACTAATTTTCAGATAGCAATAATGATGTTCTTACCTTGGCTTTTAGAAATTATAGGACAAGTAACTCAAAAAAAAATAAAAGAGATAACTGTTACTGCATTTTGCTTTCGAAGATCATGACTACACAGGTAAATGAAGAATCAAACTGGGCCCATACGAAGATGTGAAATCATGACATTTTATCTGAGAATTCGGTTTTTTGTGTGTGTGTGTGTGGGCAGGGTAGGGGGAGAGCACATATAAAAACTTAGTCACATGATTTTTTTTAATATTTAGGGACAGAAAACAATAGACTTTGAAAAATACAGCAAGGTTTTAAATACATCAATGTAAGTATAATACAGAGATATTCATGGTACTTTGAAGTCTGGAAGCCTGGATTATTCAGGTTCTAAAATTTACTAGCTCTTACTCCTGATAGTGTGATACAGTAGAAAGGACTTAGATTTTAATTTCTCCACCATCCTTAGTTTCTACTTCTGTGACCTGCAAAGTTATTCAGTCTGAGAGCCTAAGCTTTTCTGCATCTGTAAAACAGGGAATAATGATTACTACCTCATATATGATTTGTAAAATAAAAACAAAATAATTCACTCCTGCATTTATTCATTCATACGTTTAACATATAGAGATGGCAATTAAACTGCCACCCTAAGGGAACCCACAGTCCCAGTAGAGGAAACAAACTAGTAAATACATCAAAGTACAAGTACCTACAGGTAGTACAAAGAGCTAAGAGAACCAAAGAAATACAGTACCTCCCTCAGCCTTGGGATAGGGGTTCATGTCTAATTTCACACTTGAAGACAAAATGAAAATTCACAGGGCAGACAAAAGGAAGGAAAGGCATTCCAGGCAAATAGAAAGGTACCCCTACCCAGTAAACATACTTTGCGCAGTGACTAACACATATATCCCTTAATGTTTAAGATTCTCCTCCACAACGTTAAGTTAAAAAAAAAAAACTCAGAGGCATCATCTGATTTTGATGGGAAAAACACATGTACAAAAAAATAAGACTAGAAGAAAACACAACAAACTAATAGTTTATTTTCTTCTTGATACTTTTCAGTAAAATATAAATATCCACAATAATTCAATATTATATCATAAAGTGCTGAGTTTTAATGTTTGCTGAATTTGAAGGAGTAAAGGAAAAAAACTAGGCAGAAAGGGAAATAAAACAGGTAGGCTTTTCTACTATAGTGATACATTGGTTTGTATAATGGGCTACAAAGTGCTAAGACTTCCTATCACTTTTTTTGAAAATGTTTATCATTGTTCATAGCATTTCTTTTTCTTTTTTTTTTTAAGATTTTATTTATTTCACAGAGAGAAACACAGCCAGAGAGGGAACACAAGCAGGGGGAGTGAGAGAGGGAGAAGCAGTCTTCCCGCTGAGCAGGGAGCCTGGTGTGGGGCTTGATCCTGGGTCTCCGGGATCATGACCTGAGCCGAAGGCAGTCGCTTAACCAACTGAGCCACCCAGGTGCCCCAGCATTTCTTTTTCTATGAGTTTTAGGATTTTCTCAGGAATGAGACAGCCAAGAGCAACCCACTTAGGCTCAAATATTCTCTGGGTTACAATACCAAAAGCTAGCACCAAAAGTACTATAACCTTAAGGGCAGATAATATCAAGACACGGACAAGGGACCCACCCACATTCTGGAAGTTTCTCAGTAGAGAAAGGTCCAATAAACAAACTTAGTTCCAGCTAGCATATTAAATAAGCCTAAGAAATATATAGCATGAAATGTTCAACGAAAGTTAAGAAAATTACACAAAAAAATAACTGAGGGCCATATTATTATAAAGTACCATGGTAGATAGTGCATGAGAAAACATCTGCAACAAGGTAATTTAAATACAAGAAATTACTTATAAATAATATACAGAAAGTAAGTTCAGGATATGAAAAGATCAATCAGAATGCTTAAGGATCCCTGCAACAAGAAATCAGAAAGATGGGGTGCCTGGATGGCTCAGTCATTAAGCATCTGCCTTCAGCTCAGGTCATGATCCCAGAGTACAGGGTTCAGCCCCACATTGGGCTCCCTCCTGGCAGGAGGCCTGCTTCTCCCTCTCTCACTCTCCCTGCTTGTGTTCCCTCCCTCTCTGTGTTTCTGTCAAATAAATAAATAAAATCTTAAAAAAAAGTAATCAGAGAGACCTATCTCCCACTTCTTAAAAAAACAGAGAATACTACATCAGTATCATACTAAGTTACTGTTCTTTAATTAATAAAAATGCAAATAACACTAAACATCTTTTGACATGGCAATGATTTCTTGTTTGAGTTAATAGAGATATACTTCAAAGCACTCATATTGGTTCAGTTTTAAAAACTTTTTTTTCCAATGTACTGTTTTATATGGCCCTTACCTTATAAAAATATTAGGAAAATGAGGTGATAACATAGCTAGCTATGAACATGTAAATTCTGGGGTCACAGTTCTTTAGATATCCATTTTCCATTCAACCTCTATGTCCTATTTTTTAAATGCAGTAACCAATCATTTGCAAAGCACTTTCAATTAAAATGCATTCTTTCTATTTAACTCATTTGGTTCATACAACAATCTTATAAAATAGATAGGGGGTTTTATTTTTATAAATGAGGAAACTGAATCCCTGAGAGGTTAAGTAACTTGCATAGGGTCACTCAGCAATGCTATCTTTTCAACTAAGTCTTATGGTCTTCTCTAATACTCATAAAATTCTTTATGAAAAATGTCAAACAAGGGCATCTCTGAAATTTGACCCAAACACTAAATTGACTTGAAATTACTTTTTTGCTCTCTATAAAAAAAAAACTGTTTATCAAGCAATCAGTAATCAAAATCAATAAACCAAGAACAAAAACACACAAACTGGGGTGCCTGGGTGGCTCAGTTGGTTAAGTGACTGCCTTCAGCTCAGGTCATGATCCCGGAGACCCAGGATGGAGCCCCACATCAGGCTCCCTGCTCGGCGGGAAGCCCGCTTCTCCCTCTCTCACTCCTCCTGCTTGTGTTCCCTCTCTGGCTGTGTTTCTCTCTATCAAATAAAATCTTAAAAAAAAACCCTAATATTCAAATCGACAAAGGTGCTTTCAGGACAAAATTTTATAAGGAACATTCACCCAACCCAAATTCTTACTCCCTAACAGCAGCTCTCTTCACTTTCTTAATGCTGTCTCATCTGTAATGAGACACCAGTTTCCTAGAATTAATGATAAATCTCCAAGAGGATTTTAATCATTGAAAGTATGTTCTTAGAGCCAGAGTATGAACAGACAATTATCAATCCAGACAAATAACTAAAACCAACATATTATAGAAAGCAAAAGTGTACATGTGGTTCAAGCAAATCAAAAGTGAGGAATCCTAGTTTCCAGACATTGATTGCTCTCTACCATAGGACCTATCAGTTAGCATTATATCCACACTGGGGTTGAGCAGCACATGCCTTTTGGTTTCCCATGATGCATTCTGTTCTTCCTAACTATGGCTGTGTAGCCACATAGCAGTTAATAAATCACACACACTTAAATTACTTCCACACTTAGAGATGCAATAACTATACTGCCAGTAGACAAAAATCATTCTACTGTTCTAATAGACAATTTAAGCTATTACTAGTAATTAGAGAACAAGAGCTGGGTAAGGTAAAGAAATAATACAGGTATGTCTGGAATTCAAATACAGTATTTTAAAGTACTTGGTGAGCATCAAATGAGATAATATGAAAGCATTTTTAGACTTGCATATGTTACATGCAGAAGCAAGTTCTTATAATGACATATATCATCACAGACGTACACAATTTTTTAAGGATAGTAGTGAACATACAATCTTGATAAACTTCAATAGCATAAAATTGTTTCAAGTCTTTTCAACATAAAATGAAGGAAACACAATCTATGTCAGTCTAAATGAAAGCACTAATTAGGGCTTTCAATTCTATATATGAAAAATGCTGAATAAATGTAAAAATATATACCATACCCAAAGGTAATTATACCTTTGGCTCAGTCTTATGACACAAGTCCCCTTAAAATGATTAAAAAATATTAAAACATGCCTTTAAAAAAGGATTCCAAGTCACAATTTCAATATATAAAATTTGTATGTTAACAAAAACTTCATTTAAGCACACACATACACACATACCCATCATTACTATGTTTGTAGTCTCCAATAAAGTTCCAAAGTGGAAGCAATAAAATAGCCAACAATTCAACAGGGTCACCATAAATGAAAAGACATCTGTAATTATTTAATTTATCAACCCATAAGATGAACTGTAAGAAGCAAATCTAATTCTATTATGTTGTAAATAAGAGTCAAGCAAAAATGAAAAATGTCCAGATCAAACTTCAAAAACAATCACCATGATTTCAAATATCTCCCTGTATCATTATTTAAAATTCTGAAACTTAATTTAGAATGTTTTATTTTGAATACCAAATTCAAAAACCTTATAGTTTAACATAAACTGACAAACATTTCATATACAGGCTCATATTTTAAAAGGCAATTCAGATCTGAATATGTCAATACTTGCCTGCTAGTAGCTTCAACAAAATACCCACTGCCTTTTGTTCCAAATTATAAGTAAAATACTAAATCAAATTTAAGTTAGAAAAAAGAGGGATTTCTAGAATACATAATAGTAACAGTAATGAAGTGTTGAAGAAATCCAACTTATTATCTTAATATTCTTCTGGATAAGTCAAGTTAAGCAGCATATACAATTTAAGTGAAAGTACACACACAGAAAGGCAGGAGTTTTGTTTCATAGATGTCATATACATGGCTATGCAATCTTAATTCAGTATTTTGATAACCTTGTTTATAATCCTTTACCTCTTCATCATGCATCTATATTCTTTTTTATACCCTAGTACAAAAATTTTATACCCTAATATACCTTCAGTTTGAAGTACTGTTATATAATTTAACATACAGGATTATACCACTTATAAGTAATGTAAGTAAATATAAGGTTTTACTAATTACTAATACTTTCCCTAAACTTCAACCTGAAACACACAGCTAAATCAAAGATCACGTTGTATAAATCCATTGTTCTAACAGCATTTTAAAAAATACCTACATTAAGAAAAAAACTATATCTCTCCCACAATGAAGCCACACAAAACCAAAGGTCACATGTGAAATAATTTTAAGCAACTATACAACTGATTCATCTAGCAATCAATCTAACACAGCACGTTCAGTTCTCTGCCACTATACTTCTTTTCCTTCTGTTCAAACTCTCACTTAACCCTAGCCCATCTTCCCTTAAAAAGAAATCTATAAGTAGAGAACAGATATTTGACTTAAAGAAGGACCATATTACAAAAATATTATATTCCTAGAAACACTGGATCCCAGAAAAATAAAAACCTCTGTACAATATGAAAATTAAATTATAAACAAAAAGATACACTATCTAAACTATAGAAAATGTTCAAACAATAGATGAAATTCTGTGTATATAAAAATAAAAATGTGTAAGGAAATATAAAAAATAATACATTTAAAAGATACATGTGAAAATCAGGTATATGTAGGGATATACAAATGGATTAACAACAATTAAAAATGGTTAAAATTTAAGCTTCACTAATCATGAAAAAAAGAGTTAATTAAATCAACTAGGGGTTATTTCACCTATTAAAGCCATCAAAAGATTTAAAAAGTATTTAAGGGGTGCCTGGGTGGCTCAGTTGTTAAGTATCTGCTTTCAGCTCAGGTCATGTTTCTGGGAGTCCCAGGCTGGAGCACTGCATCAGGCTCTCTACTCAGTCAGAAGCCTGCTTATATTCCCTCTCTAGCTGTGTTCCTCTCTGACAAATAAATAAATAAAATCTTTTTTAAAAAAGTATTTAAAACTCACTCTAAGTATCTAGATGGTAACATCATAAATTAGTACTATCTTCTGGAGAGCAATTTATATATTTACATGCAGAGAGAAGTTATAAAACCGATGAGACCCTTTGACCTAATAACTACACTTTAGAAATACAGCCCAGGAAAATAAATCCTGAAAAAAAAGGAAGGAAAAAAGAAGAAAGACCATTTAACTATGCAAACATATAGATGAAAAACTGGAAGTAACCTAAATGTTCAACTGAATGTTCAGTTCAAATCATAACCAACTTAAATGTAACTGAATCTTTTCTTACCATTGAAATGACAATATATATTCAAAAAAGATAATTGTGAAAGTGCTAAGAAAATATAGAGCTTAAAATGGACATTGATCACCATTATGTAAAAATATGCCTCTAAATATAAGGAAAGGAAGTCTAGTAAACTGGATTTTTTATTTGTTTTTATGTGTGTTTGTGGTTACTAGACTGTTTTTAATTACTTTGATGTCCATTTGCTTTTTATCACTGTCAAGTAATTTTTAAAAAGCTTTTTGTTTTAAAAAATAGCTTTTTTAAGTTTCCTTTTTTTATTGTTACTAAAAATTTTTTTTCCAGTGTTTCAAGATTCATTCCCCATTCCCCACACCCAGTGCTCCACGCTTTAGGTGTCCCCAGTACCCACCACCAGGCTCTCCCATCCCTCCACCCCCCCTCCCTCCAAGTCCCTCAGTTTGTTTCTGTGTTCAAAGTCTCTGTTGTTTCCTTTCCCTCCCTAGATTACCCTAGTTCCCATTTGCTTTCCTTCTCCCACTGTCCTCCAGTTTCCTTTTGCTATTTGCTTAAAATGGTCTGTTTAGAGACAAATGTAAATGAAAACACCTTCAATACATCTCAGTATAAAACTCTATCTTCAAAATAACATTAGTTATAAAGTGTTTAAACTGGTATTAGTAGGCACTGTTTTGCCTCTTTTTTGTCAGGACTTCAATCCAACAAAAAGTCTGCCTACAAATTAAATAGATTGATAATACGTGCAGTTTTTCCAAAATAATTTTTATCCACCTGAGAATTTTTTACCATTAACAGTAGATGGTGGAGTTCATCCATATTACAATTATTCTTTTTTTAAGATTTTATTCATATTACAATTATTACAGCATTCTATGATTTGCAAAAAAATAAAACAGCAAACTAAAATTATTATTTAGTAATAATTATTAGCATGGCCTCATTAATGTAATTTAATATAAAAATTGTCAAATGAACACTAAATCAGTTTAAATAGTTATTAAATCACTTTATTTATAGTTATATACATTTATTTATATTTAGAATCTACCATCATCCAACTTTCTTTAACTTTGATTTCCTCCATCTGGATCTTATTTAAAGGTAAGATAGCTGAATTTGGATTTAGTAACATCACCCCTTTCTTTCACTTCCTTCCAATTCACCGTACCAGAGGCTAACGCAAGGGGACATCTTCCCCAAAATTAAAAATAAAAGAAAAAAAACCACCTTTTTGTGTGTATCAATGCTGAACAGAAGTGCAGGACACTATGAATTGTATTTGTAGGAGAAACAACACAATCAATCCAATGCCTTTGGTCTTTACTAAAGTATACTTTAAAATATAACCATTGTTGTCTTTTCTAAACCCCAAATCGTGTTTCATCAATTCTCAAAAAGGTCATAATCCGTAGTTATCATGTAGTGAAAATAAATAAATCTGCAGAAATCTGATCTAATGATTTAATGAGCTATTTTCTAAAATGTGTATATACACTCATTTATGCTTTTTCATTAGGTAGTCGATTACCTAAAACCCGCAAATTTTGGAATTCGCTTGGTGCTTATTATTTTTAATTGTGTCCTTTTGCCCAATCCAGGGTCGGTTAACTCCCCTCCTGAGCCCCCTCCCCTGTACACCCCCGCCCGAAGACTAAGCCTGGCCTAAGTTCCCGTATTTCAAGCCAGGACCAACCAGAAACCAGTTTTCTTCCACTAATCCGGAACTCTGGGCTGTTACCAACGCTGTCATTGGCCAACGTCAGTCCTTGGTACGTGCCCCAAGATAACCCCCAGGTTTCTCTCCCTTTTCCCCCTACAATGGGCCTTTCCCAATGTTTGTAACATATTCATAATCCACAAAACGTTATCCCTGGTAACTAACTCACATCTTCGAAGTTTCCGCGTGGAAATAAGCGAGGCGGGGGGAGAGCAAGGTACCCTTTCTCTGACTGGCAGGGAGGGGGGAAGGGGCAGTCGTTCTTCCGCCCAGCGCTGAGCTCTAGAGCGGTGTTGGCTGAGGGGTCAGGAGCGGGTTGGAGGAACAAGGTAGGGAGGGAGTGGAGAAAGAGTTGAATTAAGTTTAAATGAAAACTTTACTCACCAGATCCTCGAAGCTTCTTCGGTGCTCCTTTCCCTCCCAGTCCAAGCGGCGCGGAATCAACTGGGGGCGGGAGAAAGGAAAGGATGGGGGGTGGGCAAACCCTATAGGCCACGCTCCCAATGAATCCGACCCAACCCGAGTCCCCGTCCCCGACCCTCTGGCGTCTGTATTTCTCTAGGTCCGACAGCTGTCGCCTCAAAGCTAGTCCAGTGTAGGAAGGAGGAGGCCGAGGGGGAGGAAATCCTGAAAAACCGCCTCCCTTGGTCATAAAGAGGGGGCGAGTTAAGACACTGGCGATATCTGCCCCTTTCAAGGGAAGAAGCCGGTTCACTCCAGTGACAACAGTTTCGAGTGCCCAGATCCAAGCTTCCCTCCCAGCCCCTTGTCCTCCGCCCCTGACTTGCCCTCCCCTTCCTCCAGTCTCACCCTAGCCCTCCCCACGTCTTCCCGAAAGGGCTCCATACCTGATGCTCCTCGAGCTCCTGCACTAGCACCTGAGCAAAAGGGAAACACGGATGTGAGGAGCAGCTCGGGCCATGAACGCATTCCTCCCTCCCCACTTCGAACCCAGCCGCAGACGGCAGGACTAGTTAAGGCCGGCCTTTCGTGAAATCGCACACCCGATGCCTCGACTCCCCCACTGGGACCATTCCCTACGACTCCCAGATCTCCTTCTCTTTCTCACCTGGGCGGATTTGTTGCAGGGTCCGGACTGTAAGAATCTAGCGATCAGGTAATACAGCTCTGTGGAAAAGGGGAAAAGGAGGCTGAGAAGGAGGTAAAGAAAAACAGAAGCTCTTTCAAAAGAAACTGACAGCCGTCGCCCTAAGCTCCCCTCTCCTTAGTCCCCAGTCACAGTTACCCACCGGCTTCGATCTGGGTAGGTGCCGCCGCCATCCTTTTCCCTAGGGGGGTTGGGGGCTCCGCTCCGGAGGAGCTGGCAGGGGGCGGGTGGGGGCGCTGCCTCTATTGTGGTGAAGCCCCCATGCCCGGGAGTCCCACAGCTTCCGCCCCACTCCCCGTCCTAGTTTCGGTCTCTCTGTTCTCTCTCGGATTCATCGCATCACGTTTCGACCCATAGCTATTCTAGCTCAAGAGCAGAGGAGGTGGAGAGGAAGGAGAAGGGGAGAAGGACGGAAGGAAAGAGAGAGAGGAGAGAGAGGAGAGAGAGAGAGAGAGAGAGAGAGAGAGAGAGAGAGAGAGAGAGAGAGAGCTAGGGAGCCTGAGAGAAGGGAGGGGAGGAGCCGAAATGGCAGGGCGGGAGGGGGGACCAGGAGGAGGAAAAGGCAAAGGGGGTGGAGAAAGAGGAGGGTAAAAACTGTGAGAGGAACCTGTAGCGCTCGCTGTTTGCCGATAGGGGCACTAACGCAACCGAATGTCCTCCGCTCTTCCTGAGACCCGCGGGTTGCCTGGCTACCTCTCCCGGAAACAGGGGGAGGCGCTAACTGAGGACCGGCGCTCTGGCTGACAGGGTAGAACTCAATGGTGGTGTTCTCTACCGAGAGCTCTTGAGTCTGTTTCTTTTCCTGTGAGGGTAGTCAGGCTCTTTCCTGTTGAGGACCTTTCTTTCTGGCGCTGTCGGGAGGAACATGTGAGGGGCTGACTTGATTCAGCTGCTTTCTTCTTTTTCCTCCGGTCACCGAAGAGGCTTTGTTGTTGTTTTTTGGAGTTTTGATTTGTTTTGTTTTGTTGCCTCTCCACCGAAAAGAGGCCAGCCACTGAAGGAGCTTGTGACTGGGGGAGAAAAAGGAGCCCCTATATGGGCGTCACTTGCTTCGCTTTAGAATGGTTTTTGTACTAGATGAAAATGATCTACTTACCAGCCCAGAGTGCAGGACTCATATTGTTATAAAGACCTGTTCTAAAAACTGATATGGGGGAGGGTATGTCGTCAGATATGAAGCATTTTATTTTTCCCTTCCTGAAAGCTTAATACGTGCCATATCTGTCTCATTCCTGTAGGATAATTTTCATTTGTATCTTAAAGTATTGCCAAAGTATTTTTACATTAACCATGGATTTGTATATATTATTACGTACTATATGCAAGGTGGTTTTATGTATTATTACAAATCTGTATGCAAGCTTTGCGACAATGTTTTTTAATACATAGAATCCTAAATTTTTAGTACAGTGCTGACTTTCAGTATTTGGTTACTAAAATCCTAAGTGAGGGGAACCTGGGTGGCTCAGTTGGTTAAGCGACTGCCTTCAGCTCAGGTAATGATTCCAGAGACCCAGAATCCAGCCCCCCATCAGGCTCCCTGCTAGATGGAAGCCTGCTTCTCCCTCTCTCACTCCCCCTGCTGGTGTTCCCTCTCTAGCTGTATTTCTCTCTGTCAAATAAATAAATAAAATCTTTTAAAAAATCCTAAGTGATTAAAGGATTTATAGAATTGATACATATGTAATAAACTGTTTCTCCTTTTCTATTTTTCCTTAATATTTTGTTCCCACCTCAAGCCTTGACCAAAAAAAGTAATTAATAGAGGCCGAACCCAATGAGACCAGAGGTTATGTTTCAGCTGCATGTGCTATTTACATTCATTAAAATAATCAAATTTGAAGGTTTACCTTTTAAGTTTAGGGATGGATTCCCAGGAATTTGGTTTCCTCACTCAGAGTTTAGCCACGGATCCCAGTTGGTCTAGAATTGCATTATGCTGATACAATCTTAGCCTATGTTGTTTAGCTCTCACTCTGGCCATGTTTTCCCCTTAGAAAGAAAGAACCACAAATGATAATTTAGATATGATATTTCTATCTTTGGTGGTTACACTATAATACTTGAAGAACACCATTAACCGAAAAAAAAGATAATGAAAAAATTTATAAGCCCTAGAGAACTCATTGCAAATAGTTTAGCAAAACACCAGATTGAATTTTTTTACAAGTCAAGTATAATATGTATAACAGTTAACATTTATCAAGCCACTACCATGCACTAAGCACTTTATATACTTCATTTAATCTTTATACTTATCCTAAGAGGTATGTTTTATTGTTATCCCCATTTTAGAGATAATAAAAACGACTACATGACTTTGGACAACTTACTTGAATTCTGTGAACCTTGTTCCTCGTCTGTAAAATGTAATAGTACTTGCTGTGCCCACTTCACAGGAATAGCTTGCTATAAAATCATGTGAATATATTCATGCCATATTTCAAAATTTATAGGACATTGTTATTCCATTGGTCACCTCAGTATCAATCTGGATGCAACCAGGGAAAATTAGTATGAATTACTAATTAATTCAATTACTATGTGCCTTTTAAGAGAGTTTAAGACACAAAATTATTAACAATAACAGGATTTTGGAGTAATACGGGATTACCTTGTAAGGAGTAAAGAGAACTCTAACAAAATTAGGAATAGCAGATATATAATATATTAGTAGATAAAATAGCCACTACCCCTAGAATTGAGATATAGTACTGTCAACCCCTACTGCCCCCTTAGGGCGAAGATCCAGACTTGGTTGGAGAGAATAAAGCCAGACAAGACTTCTTAAATGGGAGAAAAGATGGTGTAGTACCTTGTGGGAAGAACTTGCTGAAACTACAACCTCTGGAAGCCACTAGAACTCTGCCCTGGGATCAGTCTTCTGGGGTGCCTGAGAAATGTGTTCATGGGGAAGTGTTTCACCAGAAGGACATTATTACAAAGCCACCAGAAGAAGGGTGCCAAGGGAAGCTGCTGGAGGTGCCACCAAAATGATGCACCACAGGAACAAGGCACAGGAGAAATTTGCAGAAGCTGGGGGAGCAGCTTACCCAGTAAAAATGCCAGAAGCAGGAAGCAAAACCCTTTCTTCCTGCACTGTATTTCCAGTTCCATCTACTAACAAAGCTTCAGTTCTAGCTGACAAAAGGAAAAATATTTAGATGTCCCAGATTAGGGCACCTGGGTGATTAAGTCAGGTTAAGCATCTCCCTTCAGCTGAGGTCATCTTCCCAAGATCCTGGGATCTAGCCCTTTAGGACTGCTGGCTCAGCAGGGAGCCTGCTTCTCCCTCTCCCTCTGCCTGCCATTCCCCCTGCTTGTGTGCTTGTGCTCTCTCTGTCTCTGTCAAATAAAAATCTTTAAATAAATAAATGGACTGGATCCATTTTCATAGAGCAGTCAAGAGGGAAGAATTTAGAGATCATAAGCAGCAAATCAATAATCTGGAACAATTTCCTCGCTTTTCTCTTGAGTGTAATGACTAGGTGGACAGAAGAAAAGTTATTTAAATGTGTATGTTAACATAAAAAGTTTTCATTTGTTGTTTGTGATAAGCCAAATGCTTTGAATTACTCTGCTGCAATTCAAGTCATCAGTATAAACCCTGTTCCCAAAAGCTTTATTGGAAGGGGAAGGAAATTTTCATAAATGAAAGCAAACATGGATTTACAAAGAAAAAAATCTAGAATGTTTGCCTGATTGGGATGTTAGTTTCCTAGGACTGCCATAACAAATTACCACAAACAGGGTGACTTAAAGCTAGAGAAATCTGTTGTCTCATAGTTCTAGAGTCCAGAAACCTAAGATCAAAGTATCACCAGGGACACACTCCCTCCAAAATGTCATGTAGAGAATCCTACTTTGCCTTTTCCAGCATCTGGTGGCCTGGCATTCCCTGGCTTGTGGTAGAATAACTGCAGTCTCTGACTCCATCTTTATATGGCCTTCCTTATGTGTCCTTGTGTTAAAACTCTCTCTCCTCTTTCTTTTTTTTTAATTTTATTTATTTATTTGAGAGAGAGAGCATGAGAAGGCAGAAGGTCAGAGGGAGAAGCAGACTCCCTGTGGAGCTGGGAGCCTGATGCGGGACTCAATCCTGGGACTCCAGGATCATGACCTGAGCTGAAGGCAGTGCCTTAACTAACTGAGCCACCCAGGCGCCCTCCCTCTCCTCTTTCTTATAAAAACACCAATCATTGTATTTCAAGTCCACGTAAGTTCAGAATAATATCATCTCAAGAAACTGAATGATTTACATGTGCAAAGACACTATTTTCCAATGAAGTTGTATTCACACATACTGGGGATGGGGAAATTGGCATATCTTTTGGAAGGGACATAATTAAACCCACAAAATTGTTTATTTTATTCTGTCTCCTTAGCAATAACTTTAATGGAAGAACAAAGTTGAAAATTTAGCAAATATCCTCAGTATGGCAAAAAAAAAGAAAATTAAAAAGTAGGGAATCCTAAGCTAGAGGGACAGAAATGGTAATTTAGAAGATTAATATAATAAACTGTATAAATAAATAGTTCTATTTTCTTATCTCATTTTCTTGAAAATGCATACAACATAATAACTAAAATAATATATTCTTAGATTTTTAAATATATCAAATACATTATGATATGTTAATATATTTTAACATTAAATAGATATAATGTGCATAACAAAAATAGGATAAAAAAGAAGGAGGAAGGAATAGAACTATAGAGGAGTAACATTTGTATACCTCAAGGGAACTAAGTATAAAAGTGAAATATATTCTGCTAAGAGATACATGCTAAGCCCTAGGACCAGTAAGAAAATAACATTAAAAATAGTGAATAAAAAGAACTTTAAAAAATTCCACTAGAAAATATTTCCTTAATGCAAAGAAGGAATAGGAAAAAAAAGACATGTGACATGTAGGGAAAAAATTAACATGGCAGAGATAAATCCAACTACATCAATAACAGCATTAAGTGTGAATGGATAGATTCCACTTCCAGGATAATAGCATGACGAGCTTTGTGGATAAGTTTCCCAGTGAAACTAGTGGAAATTATAAAATATAAACAACTATTTAAAATTTCCAGAAATGGTCTTAAAATGGCATAAAATAAAATAAAAAGCACATATTTAATAACAATTAAAACTTTAGGAACCATGAAAGTTTATGGTATTTGAACAAAGAACCACTCCATCCTTCCCCCCACACAAAATTATCTAAGGAGAAATTCCACTAGAGATTAAAATAACTAAAAATATATGGCTGCCTCTCCCCCTAGTTCTGAGTTGAAAGGCTATCTTCTTGGGTATCACAGGACATAAGTGTTTCTCATACTTCCCCCAACTACCTATTCCTGAGGCTGAGTTCTAATCCAGTGCAGCATGGTGGGCATCATTCTTTTACCCAGCTCCCATTCATGGGACAAGAATAAATATGGGACATGGTGACACTAAAACTGGGGCCTTGATCACCTCTGCACCAAAATGTGGCACAGGCTATGCATGCTAAGAAAGGCAGAGCAAAGAACACTAAGCCTGATGCATCCCCCCTACACTAAGCATTCATCTCCAAAATATCATAGAGAACTTTGCCACTTGTTGGCCCTCAGTACCAGAGCTGTACCTTGGAGACTTTGTGCTAGAAAAGAAGGACAGCTTGGAAGAGAGAACTATGAATCTTTATCCATAGGAACTGACTTTATTTACAATAGGATATGAAGAAATTTAGGCCTAAGAGTACTCTAAAAATCAGTGAAGGTAGTGGCAAAATGTAATTGGAAAGACACTGATACACCCATTTGAATTATAGTCTAAACCTTAAACTGGTTATTTCCTGGAGAGGAACAGGGGGAAAGGCATCTGAAAAGAACCATCCAGAGATCAGAGCAAACTCAAACACTGATCTTGCCAAATATCCTTTCAAAGGAGCTCAAATTTGACTGGATCAGACTGTAACCCAATTTATGCTCTGGTTGTGTATGTTTTAAAAAAAACTAAATCAGTAGGCAAAAAGTAAGATCTGGGAGTGATCAGAGATGGAGACAAGGAAAGCCCTGCAAATATGAGTGTTCTCCCAAGCTGAATCTGTGTGTAATCAAGGCTGCGCCCTCTGAGGGGCAACGTCAGAGCATTTGCACAGTAATATAAACAAACACATAACAATAACAGCACCTGAGAGAAAGGTGTACCAGTACTCAAGGTTGCCACAATATATTATGTAAAGTGTCCAGGCTCATACCGTGACTGAATGGATTAAAAACAAAACAAAACAAAACAAAACAAAAAAAAACACACATTAATCTATATGTCAACTAAAAAACACAGTTTAGACCTAAAGACAATTGCAGATTGAGAAAATGGAGAAACATCTATCATGCAGATGGAATTCAAAAGTAACCTGGGGTAACTTAGGAAGATGGCAGTTAAGTAGGAGGACCTTAGGATCACCTCATCCCAGGAACACAACAAGATAACCATCAAGTCATCTTAAATACTCCATAAATTCACCCAAAGACTGACAGAAAAAACTCCACAACTAAAGGGACAGAGGAGGTCACATCAAAAAATGTAGGAAGGGCAGGGGCACCTGGGTGGCTCAGTTGGTTAAGCGACTGCTTTCGGCTCAGGTCATGATCCCGGAGACCCGGGATCTTGCCCCACATCGGGCTTCCTGCTCAGTGGGAAGCCTGCTTCTCCCTCTCTCAGTCCCTCTGCTTGTGTTCCCTCTCTAGCTGTGTTTCTCTCTGTCAAATAAATAAAATCTTTAAAAAAGGTGTAGGAAGGGCAGAGACATGGTTTAGGGGAGAAACATATCACTGGTGCTGTAGAGAGGAGAAAGTTGTGATTGTGGAGAAGGGGGAAGGAAGGAGGGAGGGAGGAAGGGAGAGAGAGAGAGAGAGAGAGAGAGAGAGAGAGAGAGAGAGAGAGAAGCACACAGGAAAATGCACAAGGACATCATTTTCCCAGAAGCTACTGGCTTGGAAAATAAGAGGGGCTGAATTCAGGGGCTGAAAATGAGTTATTGCAACAAACAGGGCTTAAAGTCTGGAACTTAAAAGATCAATGAGCTTAGCTGGGATAGAACCTGGAGGGCACTGCTGCTTCTGGAGAGAAGGCAAACAAACTAAGGAGCACACAGCCTGGAAACAGCAATCTCAAGAACACCAGAGGCATACAAGAGAAATCTTATTAACTCTTCTTAGTGCATTCCTGAGAGACAGCCATCATAGCAACACCTCTCTGTGAATAAAGGAGCTGCATGATGCCATTTCCCCCTACCCCTCAGCATAAACCCAGAACCACCTGTAGGAAGCAGCACATCACCAACACTAGCTGTCTAACTTGCTTATACTAAGCCCCACCCCAGCCCTGGACTACATTGGAATTGCCTACCTCAGTCACACCTGCTACAGTCCCAGGGCAAGCAGGCCTCTGAAGATCAGCACAAACCCCTGCTGACACCACATCTCACAAGAGTTCTGTAGGGCTTCGTTCCTGGTAGAGCTGGTGACAGGTCTCATTTCGTAAGCAAACCACAGCACACCTAGTTAAAACTCACTACATCCATGCCAGGGACCAAACACTGCCCACAGCAGGCAAGGAGAACCTCTTCAGAAGGATAAAGGAATAAAAGCACAATAGCGGAGGGCATATATCATACACTGTAGATACTCCTCAAAGTGCCAGGGCCTGGGTGGTACATGACTGCTTCTTTGTAAGGTTGTTACTACCAAGAGCATGAGACATAACTGGTTTTTCTAAAACAGAGAAGATGGCAGAGATGTAGACAAAATGAGAAGATGGAAAATTTTATCACAAATGAAAGAACAAGATAGGGCCACTGCCAGAGATCTAAGTGAAACAGATACAAGTAATATGTCTGATGGAGAATTTAAAGCAAAGATGATAGGGATACTCACTGGGTGTGAGAAAAGAAAAAAAGACATCCATAGGACCCATAATATAGAGATGAAGAGTTAAAAAAAGAATCAATAAGAGATGAACTGTGCAAATAACAAGCTAAGAAAACACACTTGATTCAATGAGTAGCAAGCTGGAAGAAGCAGAGGAACAAATTAATAACCTAGAACACAAAGTAATGGGAAGTAATGAAGCTGAACAAACACAGAAAGAAGAATTATGAAACAGAATAGACTTAGAGAACTCAGTGACTGTATCAAATGCACTAACATTTGTATTATAGGAGTCCCAGAGGAAGAACAGGGAGAAAAGGGGGGCAGAAAATTTATTTTAATAAATAATACCTGCAAATGTCCCTAATCTGGGGAAGAAAACAAATATCCAGATGCACAAGACATAGAGACCTCTTATCAAAATCAATAGAAGTAGGCCAATACTAAGCAAAATTGTAATTAAATTTGCAAAATATAATGATAAAAATACTGGAACTATCAAAACAAAAGTAGTCCATAATTTACAAGGGAAAACCAAGAAAGCTAGCTAGAGGTTTCTCAAAAGAAAGTTGGCAAGCAAAAAGGGAGTGGCATGATGTATTCAAAGGGCTGAATGAGAAAACTCTGTAGCTAAGAATACTCTAACCAGCAAGTCCATCATTCAGAAGAGGAGTGATAGAGTTTCCCAGACAAATACTAAAATAGTTCATGACCACTGAAGCAGCACTGAAAGAAATATTAAAAGGATAGGCTTTGGAGAAAGGGGAACCCTCTTATACTGTTGGTGGTAATTCAAGTTGGTGAAGCCACTTTGGAAAACAGTGTGGAGATTCCTTAAAAAATTAAAAATAGAGCTACCCTAAGACCCTGCAATTGCACTACTGGGTATTTACCCCAAAGATACAAATGCAGTGGAAAGAAGGGCCATATGTACCCCCAATGTTCATTGCAGCAATGGCCACAATTGCCAAACTGTGGGAAGAGCCAAGGTGCCCTTCAACAGAAGAATGGATAAAGAAGATATAGTCCATATATACAATAGAATATTGTGCCTCCACCAGAAAGGATGAATACCCAACTTTTGTAGCAACATGGATGGTATTGGAGGAGATTATGCCAAGTGAAATAAGCCAAGCAGAGAAAGTCAAGTATCATATGGTTTAACTTACTTGTGGAGCATAAGGAGTAACATGGAAGACAGTGGGAGAAGGAAAGGAAATGTGAACTGGGGTAAATCAAAGAGGGAGATGAAGCATGAGAAACTTTGGACTCTGAGAAAAGAACTGAGGGCTTTGGAAGGGAGGGTAAGGGAATGGGGGAGCCTGGTGGTGGATATTGAGGGCATGAATTGCATGGAGCACTGGGTGTGGGGCATGAAGAATGAATCTTGGAACACTGAAAAATAATTTTTATTTAAAAAAAAATTTAAAAAAAAGATGAGACCAAAAATGACAAAAACAAGAGAGACTCAGAGAAAATCTAAAGGAACAACCATAAAACAAGTAATAAAATGGCAATAAAAGCAAATCTATCAATAATTACTTTGAATGAAAATGGACTCCATATTTTAATCAGAAGACATAAGATGTAGTAATGGATATAAAAACAAGATCCAGGGCACCTGGGTAGTTCAGTGGGTTAAGCCTCTGCCTTCGGCTCAGGTCATGATCTCAGGGTCCTGGGATCCAGGCCTGCATCAGGCTCTCTGCTCAGCAGGGAGCCTGCTTCCTCCTCTCTCTCTCTCTGCCTGCCTCTCTGCCTACTTGTGATCTCTCTCTCTCTCTCTGTGTCAAATAAATAAATAAAATCTTAAAAAGCAAAAACGACAACAACAACAAAAAAACCAAGAACCATTTATATGCTGCCTGGAAGAGACTAATTTTAAACCTAAAGATACCTACAGATTGAAAGTGAGGATATTGAGAATTATTTATCATGCTAATGGATGTGAAAAGAGAGATAGGATACAAATATTTATCAGGCTTAATAGATTGTATTTTTTGTGTTTGTTCTTGTATTTTTTAAAGGAGATAGATGTTCATTAAATACACTGTAAAGGAGTGGCAGGCAGGATAGCAGAGGAGTGGCTGTCAACCCAAACAAAATAGATTTTAAAACCAATACTATAAGAAGAGACAAGGAAAAACAATATAATAATGAAAGGAATGGTCTAAAAAAGCCCATAACAATTGTAAATATTTATGCACCCCACATGGGAGCACCCAACTCCACAAAATAATCAATAGTAATACAGTAATAGTAGGGGAATTTACTACCCCAATTACACTGATGGACAGATCATTCAAACAGAAAAACAACAAGGGTACAGTGGTGTTGAATGACACACTGGGCAAGACAAATTTAACAGATATACTGAGGACATTCAGTCATAACACAGGAGAATGCACACGTTATTTTCAAGTGCATATAAAACATTTTCCAAAATAGATCACACATTAGGGGGGAAAAAGCCTAAACAAATACAAAAAATTGAAATTTTATCATGAATCATTTCTGGCTTCAAAGCAATAAAACAACAATTCAAACACGCACACACGCACACACACACACACACACACGCACACACGCACACACACAAATCTGGAAAGACCACAAATACAAGGAGGTTGAGCAATATGCTATGAAATAATGAATGGTCAACCAGGAAATGAAAGAAGAAATGGAAAAAAATGAAAATGAAAGCAAAATGCCCAAAAACATTGGGATGCAGAGAGAGGAGAAATAGCAACAAACACGACAGAAATAAAAAACAATTAATTATAAGAGAATATTATGAAAAACGATATTAAAACAAATTAAACAACCTAGAAGAAATGGATAAATTCCAAAAAGCGTAGAATTTGCCAAAAAGAAAAAAAGAAATAGGAAAAAAAGATTTTATTTATCTCTCAGAGAGAGGGATAGAGAGGAGAGAAAGTATACAAGCATGAGAGCATCAGGCAGAGGGAGAAGCAAGTTCCCAGTTATGCAGGGAGCCTAGCCTGATTCAGGACTAGATCCAGGACCCTGGGATCATGAATGAGCTGAAGGCAGATGCTTAACCAGCAGACACTTAATGCTTAGCCACTCGGGCATCCAAGAAATAGAAAATTTGAACAAATAGATAACCAGGAAAGAAATTGAATCGCTAATGAAGAAAACTTCCAATAAACAAAAGTCCAGGATCAGAGGTCTTCATAAGGAAATTTTATCAAAAGTTAAAGAAGAGTTAGAACAACCAAATTCATTCTATGAGGCCAGCCTCACCCTGGTACCAAAACTATAGAGAGACCCCCCATTACCCTTTACAGTCTACTATAACAGATAAACATAGGTGCAAAAATTCTCAATAAAACAGTAGGGAAGTGAATCTAACAATACAATGAAAGAATCACTCACCACGATCATGTGGGATTTATTCCCAGGTTGCAAGGGTGGTTCAGTATTCACAAGTCAATAAATGTGATACATCACATTAATAATATGAAGGATAAGAACCACATAATCATTGTCAATAGATGCAGAGAAAACATTTGACAATGCACAACATTCATTCATGATAAAAACCCTCAACACAGTAGGTTGGGAGGGAGCATACCTCAACACAATAAAGGCCATATATGTAAAACCAATGGATAATATTGTCCTCAATGGAAAAAAAATAAGAGGTTTCTTCTATGGTCAGGAAGAACGCAGTAATGTCCACTCTTACCACTTCTAATTATTATGGTACAGGAAGTTCTAGCCACACTGATCAGACAACAAAAAGAAATAAAAGGCATCCAAATCAACAAGGAAAAATCAAAATTTTTCATAATTGCAGATGACATAGTATCTATACAGAAGACCAGAAAATCTCCCCCCAAAACTGCTAGACCTAATAAAATCAGTAAAGTAAAAGGGCATAAAAGCAATGTACAAATATCCATTGAATTTCTATGTGCCAAAAATGAAGCACACGAAAATAAATTAAGGAATCGGTCCCATTTACAATTACACCAAAAGCAATAAGGTACACAGGAATAAACCTAACCAAAGAAGTAAAAGACCTGGACTCTGAAAACTATAAAAACAGATGAAAGAAACTGAAGATAACACAAAGAAATGGAAAGACATTCCATGCTCATGGATTGGAAGAATAAATATTGTTAAAATATCTATACTACCCAAAGCAATCAACACATTTAATGCAATCCACATCAAAATATCAATAGCATTTTTCACAGAACTAGAACAAACAATCCTAAAATTTGTATAGACCCACAGAAGATCCTGAATAGCCAAAACAATATTGAAAAAGAAAAGCAAAGCTGGAGGCATTACAACACTGTACATATACAGTAACAACAGACAAAGTATAATACTACATAATAATAATGGTGACAAACCAAGAAGAAGATATAGTAATTGTAAATACTTATGTACCTAACATAGGAGCATTAAATACATAAGATAGTAAATAACAAGCATAAATGAACTAATTTATAAGAATAGAATAATCGTAGGGGACTTTAATATACCATGAAAATCCATGGACAGATCTAAAGAGAACATCAACAAGGAAATAATGAGTATGAATAGCACACGGAAACAGATTGGTTTAATATATTCAGAATATTCCATCTTAAAACAATAGAATACACTTTCTTTTCAAGTGAACATGGAACATTCTCCAGAATAGAACACATATAAGCCCTCTAAATCATGCTAAAAAATCGAAAAGTTTGAAATCACACCATGGTTATTTCCTGACCATAGATCTATGAAAGAAGAAGTCAACTACAAGAAAAACTCTGTGAAGACAACAAATGCACAGAAGTTAAATAACATGTACTAAACAATACACAGGTCATTCAGGAACTCAAGGAAGAAATAAAAAAGTACATGAAGAAAATGAATACACAATGGTCAAAAACAACTGAGATGCAACAAAGTGGTTCCAAAAGGGAAGTTGATAGCAATACAAACTTACCTTAAAAAATAAGAAAAGTCTCAAATAGACCAGCTACTATTAAGCTGAAATGAGCTAGAAAACAACAACAACAATAACAACAACAACAACAACAACAACAACAAATAAAACCTAAAAACAACACAAGGAAAGAAAAATAAGGATTAGGGCAGAAATAAATGCTACAGAATTTAAACAAACAAACAAGAAACAACAAAAACAATATAACAACCATGAAATGATGAGCTGGGTCTTGGAAAAAATAAATAAAATTGATAATACTCTAGCCAGACTTATCAAGAATAAAAAAGAAAGTACTCCTAAATAAAATCTCATATGAGAGAGGAGACATAACCAACACCAGAGAAGTACAAGGAATCATGAGAGAGTATTATGAAAAATAATATGCCAAAAATTGGACAATCTAGAAGAAATAGATAAACCCCTAGGACATATAAACATCGAAAACTGAAACAGGAAGAAGAGAAAATTTGAACAGACCAATAACCAGCAAAGAAATTGTGTCAGTAATCAAAAAATTCCTAAGAAACAAAAATCCGGGACCCGATGGCTTCACAAGCAAATTCTACCAAACATTTAGAGGAGAGCAAATACCTATTCTTCTCATACTAGTCCCAAAAATATAAAAGGAAATAAAACTGCCAAATTCATTCTATGAGGTCAACATTACTCTGATAACAAAACCAGATAAAGGTTCCACTTAAAAAAAATACAGATGTAGTGAAAAGAAGGGCCATATGTACCCCAATGTTCATTGCAGCAATGGCCACAATCGCCAAACTGTGGAAAGAGCCAAGGTGCCCATCAACAGATGAATGGATAAAGAAGAAGTGGTACATATATACAATGGAATACTATGCCTCCATCAGAAAGGATGAGTATCCAACTTTTGTAGCAACATGGACTGGACTGGAAGAGATTATGCTGAGTGAAATAAGCCAAGTAGAGAAAGTCAAGTATCACGTGGTTTCACTTACTTGTGGTGCATAAGGGGTAATATAGAAGACAGTAGGAGAAGGAAAGTAAATGGGAAGTAGGGTAATTCAGCAAGAGAAACAAAACAAGAGAGACTTTGGACACAGAAACAAACTGAGGGACTTGGAGGGAGGGGGGTGGGGGAATGGGAGAGCTTGGTGGTGGGTACTGAGGGCACCTATTGCATGTAGCATTGGGTTTGGGGAATGGGGAGTGAATCTTGGAACACTGGAAAAAATTAAGTAACAATTAAAAAAATTTAAAAAAAAGAACTATAGGCCAGTATCCCTGATGAGCTTAGATGCAAAATTTCTCAATAAAATAGTAGCAAACTGAATTAAAGAATACATTTTTTAAAAGTCACCACAATCAAGTGAGATGTATCCCTGGGTTGCAAGGGTGGTTTAATATTCTCACATCAGTCAATGTGATACATCACATCAATAGGAGAAAGGAGAAGAACCACATAAACCTTTCCATAGATGGGGAAAAAAAGCATTTGACAAAGGTATAACATGCACTCACGATAAAAAACACTCAACAAAGTAGCTTTGGAGGGAATATACTGTAACATCATAAAGGTGATATATGAAAAACCTACAGCCAAAATTGTCCTTAATTGGGGAAAACAGAGCTTTTCTTCTATGATCAGGATAAGACAGGGATGCCCCTGTCACGTTTATTGAATATAGTACTGGAAGTACTTGACACAGCAATTAGACAACAAAAAGAAATAAAAGGCATCCACACAAACAGGAAGAATTCAAACTTTGACTATTAGCTGATGACATGATACTCCATATAGAAAATCAAAAAGAATCCACCCCAAAAATTACTAGAATGGATACAAAAATACAATACTGTTGTAGAATACAAAATCAATATACAGAAATCTGTTACATTTCTATGTAAAAATAATGAAGCAGCACAACGACAAATCAAGGATTCGATCACATTAGAATTTGCACCCCAAACCATAAGATACCTAGGAATAAATCTACCAAAGAGGTGAAAGACCTGTACTTGAAATCTGTAAAATACTGATGAAAGAAATGGAAGATGATACCAAAAATTGGAAGGACATCCCATGTTCATGAATTGGAAGAACAGATATTTTTTTTATAATGTTTATATTACCTAATGAGATCTACACATTTAATGCATCCCCTATCAAAATGCAAACAGCATTTTTCACAGAATTAGATCAGAAATCCTAAAATTTGTATAGAACCACAGAAGACCCTGAATAGCCAAAGCAATCTTGAAAAAGAAAAGAAAACTCAGATCTATCACAATTCTGGACTTTAAGTTATATTACAAAGCAGTAGTGATCAAAACAGTATGGGACTGTCACACAAATAGATATCTAGTTCAATGGAACAGAATAGAAAATGCAGACATAAATCCACATCTGTATGGACAATTAATCTTCAACACACAGGAAAGAATATTCAGTGAGAAAAAAACAGTCTCTTCAACAAATGGTGTTGGTAAAACTGGACAACTACATGCAAAGAAGGTGACTGAACCACTTTCATACATAAAAATAAACTAAAAATAAATGAAAGACCTAAATGTGAGATGGGAATCCATCAAAATCCTAGAGGAGAACATAGGCAGTAACCTCTTTGACATCAACAACAGCAGCTTCTTTTAAGACACGTCTCTGAAAGCAAGGGCAACAAAAGAAAAAATGAACTTTTGTGACTTCATCAAGGTAAAAAGCTTCTCTGTAGCAAGGGAAACAGTCAACAAAACTAAGAGGTAACCCACGGAATGGGAGAAGATATTTGCAAAGGACACTACAGATAAAGGGCTGGTATCCAAGATCTAGATCAAGAACTTCTCAAAATCAACACCCACAAAAGAAACAATCTAGTCAAGAAATGGAAAGAAGACATGAACAGATACTTCTCAAAAGAAGACACAATCTCTTCCAATCATGCTGAGTGAAATAAACCAAATAGAGAAAGTCAAGTATCACATGGTTTCCCTAACTTGTGGTGCATAAGGAGTAATATAGAGGACAGTAGGAGAAAGAAAAGAAATGGGAAGTAGGGTAAATCAGGGAGGTATAAAAAACATAAGAGAAGGAAAGTAAATGGGAAGTAGGGTAATCCAGGGAGAGAAACGAAACAGCAGAGACTTTGGACACAGAAACAAACTGAGGGACTTGGAGGGAGGGGGGTGGAGGGATGGGAGAGCCTGGTGGTGGGTACTGGGGGAGCACTGGGTGTGGGGAATGGGGAATGAATCTTGGAACACTGGAAAAAAATTTAAGTAACAATAAAAAAATAAAAAACATAAGAGACTTTGGACTCAGAAGCAAACTGAGGGTCTTGGAGGGGTTGGGGGGGGATGGGTAAGCCTGGTGGTGGGTACTGAGGGCATGTATTGCACAGAGCACTGTGTGTGGGGAATAAACAATGAATCGTGGAACACTGAAAATAAATAAGTTAATTTTAAAAAAGAAGACATAAAATGGTTAACAGACAGATGAAAAAAATTTCAACATCACTAGCCATCAGGGAAATTCAAATCAAAACCACACAGAGATACCAGTTACACCAGTTAGGATGACTAAAATTAACAAAGCAGGAAAGAACAAATGTTTGCAAGGGTGTGGAGAAAGGAGAAACTTTTTGCACTGTTGAGGGGAGTGGACTTGAGGAAACCACTCTAGAAAGCATTATGGAGATTCCTCCAAAAAAAAAAAAATAGAACTACCCTATAATTAAGCAATGGCACTACTAGTTATTTACCCAAAGAATACTAAGATACTAATTCAAAGGGATACATGCATCCAGATGCTTATATCAGCATTATCTACAACAGAAAGATATGGAAACATCCCAAGTGTTAATTGATAGATGAGTGGATAAAAAAAGTGGTGTATAGTGGCGCCTGGGTGGCTCAGTTGGTTAAGCAACTGCTTTCAGCTCAGGTCATGATCCCAGAGACCCAGGTAGGACTACATCAAACTTAAAAGTTTCTGCTCAGTAAAAAGAGAGAGAGAGAGAGAGAGAGAGAGAGAGAGAGAGAGAGAGAGAGAGAGAGAGAAAGGAAGGAAGGAAGGAAGGAAGGAAGGAAGAAGGAAGGAAGGAAGGAAGGAAGGAAGGAAGGAAGGAAGGAAGGAAGGAAGAGTGAAATAAAAGGCAACCTTCAGAATGAGAAAAAATACTTAGAAACGATATATTGGATTATGGGTTAATATCCGAGATATACAAAGAACTACTTAAAACTCAACTGTGAAATAAGGCCAACAATCTCATTTAAAAAAAAATCTGACTTTAAAATGGGCAGAGGCACTAATTATTGTCCCAAAGACAATAAACAAATGACCAACAGGTGCATGGAAAGATGCTCAACATCACTATCAGGGAAATACAAACCCATACTGCAATGAGATACTATCTCACATCTATTAGAATGGCTATCATCAATAAAACATGAGATAGCAAATATTGGCAAAGACGTGGAAAAAAAGGGAACACTGTTGGTGTACTGTTGGTAGGAATGTAACTTGCTCCAGCCTTGGAGAATCCTCAAAATATGGAGGGCCCTCAAATGGAGAGTCCTCAAAAAATTAAAAATAGAACTACAATATGATTCAGAAATTCTAATTCCGGGCCATTGTAAAAGAAAGAAAGATATTGAAGAGATGTGCACTCCCATATATACTACAGCATTATATGCAATATCTAACATTGAAAATAATCTATGTGCCTACTGGTGAATGAAAGGATCAAGAATGGGGTATATATGTACAATAAAATATTTTATGTCCATGAGAAGAAAGGAAATCCCACCATTTTCAACAATATGGATGGACACTGAGAACATTATCTTAAGTGAGATAAGCCAGAAAAAGACAAGTACTGTATGATATCACTTATATGTACAATTTAATAAATCCTAATTCATAAAAAAAGAATGAAATTATGAGGAAATATATATGTGTTTAAAGGCACATGACTTGAAGTAGCAGATAAGTAAATTATGAGTATCTAATACACAATACAGTGAATATAGACAACAATAGTGTATTTAAATCATCAAACTTGCCAAGAGACTTAATCCTGAGGAAATAAGAAGATGAAATCAAGATGGTGGAGGAGTAGGGGACCCCATTTCAACTGGTCCCCTGAATTTAGTGAAATATCTATCAAACGATTCTAAACACCCATAAAATCAGCCCAAGATGTAAGAATATATATAAAAAACACCCAGCTACATCAGTCAGCTGTTACCCAAATACATTAATAGTAGGAGACCACAACACTCCACTCTCAGCAGTGGACAGATCATCTAAGAGGACCAACAAAGAAACAAGAGCTTTGAAGGACATATTGGACTAGCTGGACTTCATAGGTATATACAGAACATTCCACCCTAAAATAGCAGAATACTCATTCTTCATGAATACACACAGAATATTATCCAGAATAGACCACACATGGGGTCACAAATAAGTTCTCAACAGATACGAAAAGGCTGAAAGTCTTCCCTGAATGTTATCAGACTACAATGTTTTGAAATAGGAACTTGATCACAAGAAAAAAATTTGGAAGGAATTTAAACACTTGGAACTTATACAGCATCCTGCTAAAGAAAGGTTGGGTCAACCAGGAAATTAAAGAAGAATGTAAACAACTCGTGGAAACCAATGAGAATGAAAACACATTGGTCCAAAACCTACGGGATACTGAAAAGTCAGTCCTAAGGGGGAAATACATAGCCATCTAAGCCTCTCTCAGAAAAGTAGAAAAATACCAAATACACAAGCTAACCTTACACCTAAAGGAGATGGAGAAAGAACAGTAAATGAAACCTAAACCGAGCAGAAGAAAAATGATAAAGATTAGGGCAGAGATCAAGGAAATAGAAACCAGAAAAAGCAGCAAAACAGATCAATGAAACTAGAAGCTGGTTTTTGAAATAATTAATAAGATCAATAAACCTCTGGCCAGACTTACCCAAAAGAAAAGGGTAAAACCCCAAATCGGTAAAATGATGAATGAAAGAGAAGAGATCACGACTGACACCAAAGATATAGAAACAATTATTAGAAATTATTACCAGCACCTATATGCCAAAACATTAAGCAACCTGGAAGACATGAATGCTTCTCAGGACACTTATAAACTACCAAGACTGAAACAGGAAGAAATTGATAAGCTGAATAGACCAATAACCAGTAACAAGATTAAAGCAGTGATCAAAAACCTCCCAAAAAACAAGACTTCACATAGATTCCCTGGGGAATTATGCCAAACATTCAAAGAAGAAATAATACCTATGATCCTGAAACTATTTCAAAAAAGTAAAAACAGAAAGAAGACTTCAAAATGTATTCTATGAGGCCAGCATTACTTTGATCCTAAAACCAAAGATGCCATCAAAAAGGAGAATTATAGAAAAACATATCTGATAAACATGGATTCCAAAATACTCAACAAGATCCTAGCCAATAGATCCAACAGTACATTAAAAGGATTATTCATCACAACCAGGTAGGATTTATTGCTGGGATGCAAGGGTATTTCTGCAGTCATAACTCAATCAATGTGATAGAGCACATTAATAAAAGAAAAGACAAAAACCATATGAACTTCTAAATGGATGCAGAAAAAGCATTTGACACAAAAAGAACATTCTTTTCTGATTAAAAGTCTTTGGAGTATAGGGATACAGGGAACATTCCTCAAGAACAAAAGAAGCTATCTATGAAAATTCCACAGTGAATATCATTCTCAATGGGGAAAAACGGAGAGATTTTCCTTTAAGGTCAGGAACATAACAGGGATGCCCACTGTCCCCCCTTATTGTTCACCATACTACTAGAAGTCCTACCATCAGCAATCGGATAACAAAAATAAATAAAAGGCATTCAAATTGACAAAGAAGAAGTCAAACTTTCTCTCTTCACAGATGACATGATACATTACATGAAAAACCCCAAAGATTCCACCCCCAAATTACTAGAACTCATATAGCAATTTAGCGCTGTGGCAGGATACAAAATCAATGCTCAGAAATCAGTTGCTTTTCTATACATTAACAATGTAACTCGAGAAGGAGAAATTAAGGAACTGATTCAATTTACAGCAAAAACTGTAAGATACCTAGGAATAAACCTAACCAAAGAGGTAAATGATCTATATACTAGAAACTACAGAACGCTTATGAAAAGAACAGAGGAAGACACAAAAAGATGGAAAAAGTATTCCATGCTCTTGTATTGGAAGAATAAACATTAAGGAAATGTCTATGCTCATTAGAGCAATCTACACTTTCAATGCAATCCCCTATTAAAATACCACTGGCGTGTTGTATTGAGTATCACGTTGTGATAAAAAGGGGGTTAAAAACTGAAAGAAGAAAAACCGTGAGAATGTATTTTTAAGCTTAGAAAGGAAGCTTTAAAAGTAACAATAGAAAAAACTTTAAAAAAGTAAATAAGATGGAAAACTGTATCAGTAAGGTATAGGGCTTTTGGTAATTGTAGTCCGTACCAGGAGTTTAATAAATTGCCTTTCTCCTGATTTGGGGTTTTGCAGTTTGGGTGTTGTCCTTCTGAGCTTCTGGCTTGCTTTCTGGGGGCGGGGTCTGCGGAGCTGTTTTCAAGCTCTTCATTCACCCTTGATAACCCTTTTCATTACCCTGTAACAGTTTTGTACCATATAAATCCTACCACCGGGCCCCACTCTGGCAGGGGTTTCTTTTCTTGCTTCCTTTCTTCCGTTTTGTTTTTTCGTTCTCCTCCCTTTTGGTGGTGAATTCTGGTTGCTCCAAAACCTTCCAACGACCAATCCACCTAGATAGTGGCTGATATAGTTAGCCATACACACCCTCAACCTCTCCTCGCCACAATGACTGGGATAAGTAACATCCACCAGAAGAAGAACCCCGAGACTGCAACCTCAGTCACAGAATTACTGGAAATGAACATAAATATGACAGAAATGGAATTCAGGGCAGCAATAGTCCAAGCAATAGTTAATTTAGAAAAGAACATTAGTTGCAAAGTGGAAGCCATAGTAACAGAAGTGAAAGCTGAGGTTAGAAAGGCTTTAGACGAGATGCAATCTAATTTAAATATGCTAACAGCCAGAGTAAGTGAAGCTGAAGATCGTATCAGTGATTTAGAAGACAGATGGATTAAGAAGGAGGAGCAAGAGAAGTCTTGAAGCAAACAGCTAAAATCCCAAGAAAACAGAATAAGGGAAATAAATGATGCCATGAAACGCTCCAATATCAGAATTATTAGAATCCCCGAAGGAGTTGAGAGAGAGAGAAGCCAAGAAGATATTGTTGAACAAATCATGGATGAAAATTTCCCAAATCTGGGGAATGAAACAAATGTTCATGTCCTAGAAGCAGAGAGGACACCCCCCAAGATCAATGAGGCCAGAAAAACCTCCAGGCACATAATAGTAAAATTCTCGAATCATAAAACCAAAGAATATGTCTTAAGGGCTGCTAGGAGAAAGCAATCCCTTACCTATAGAGGGAGGATGATCAGAATAATGTCAGACCTTTCCACAGAAACCTGGCAAGCCAGAAAGGGCTGGCAAGACATATTCAGGAAGTTACATGACAAAAATATGCAACCAAGGACAATGTACCCAGCAAGGTTGCCTTTCAAAATGGAAGGAGAAATAAAGAGCTTCCAAGATCGCCAAGGTCTAAAAGATTATGCAACCGCCAAGCCAGCAAGACTAGAAACGCTAAGAGGGGTTCTATAGAGGAGAAACGAACCCAAGAGCGACACAAAAGAGAAATTTACTGGGGTAATCTATAGAAACATGAACTCCATAGGCAACATGATGTCAATACAAACGTATCTATCAATAATCACTCTCAATGTGAACGGCCTAAATGCTCCAATAAAAAGACACAGGGTTGCAGACTGGATAAAACGACAGGACCCATCCATTTGCTGTCTACTAGAGGCTCATCTTGAATCTAAAGACACTTCCAGATTGAAAGTGAAGGGATGGAAGACCATCTTTCATGACAATGGACCCCAAAAAGCCAGGGGAGCAATTATCATATCGGACAAATTGGATTTTAGTCTAAATACTGTAGTAAGAGACACAGAAGGTCACTACATCATTCTTAAAGGGTCGATACATCAAGAAGATCTAACAGTTGTAAATATTTATGCCCCCAACATAGGAGCAGCCAACTACATAAGCCAACTGTTAAACAAAATAAAGAATCATATTGATGCAAATACATTAATTGTAGGAGATCTTAACACACCACTCTCAGTGATGGACAGATCATCTAAACAGAAAATCAACAAAGAAACAAGAGCCTTGAATGACACATTGGACCAGATGGACCTCATAGATATATTCAGAACATTTCACCCTAAAACAGCAGAATACTCATTCTTCTCGAATGCACATGGAACTTTCTCCAGAATAGACCATATACAAGGTCACAAATCAGGGCTCCACCGATACCAGAAGATTGAAATTTTTCCCTGCATATTCTCTGACCACAATGCCGTGAAACTGGAACTCAACTACCATAAAAAGCTCAGGAGAAAATCAAACACTTGGAAGCTAAAGACGATCCTGCTCAAGAATATGTGGATCAACCAAGAAATCAAAGAAGAACTGAAACACTTCATGGAAACCAATGAGAATGAAGATACATTGATCCAAAACCTATGGGATACAGCAAAGGCCATCCTAAGGGGGAAATTCATAGCCATCCCAGCCTCTCTCAAAAAAATTGAAAAATCCCGAATACACCAACTCTCATTACACCTTAAAGAACTGGAAAATCAACAAAAAATTAAACCAACCCCCCACACAAGGCGGGAAATAATAAGGATTAGAGCAGAGATAAATGAATCAGAAACTAGAGATACAGTAGAACGTATCAACAAAACTAGAAGCTGGTTCTTTGAAAGAATCAATAAGATCGATAAACCATTGGCCAAACTAATCCAAAAGAAAAGGGAGAAGACCCAAATTAATAAAATCATGAATGAAAGGGGAGAGATCACGACTAACACCAAGGAAATAGAAACAATCATCAAAATTACTATCAACAATTATATGCCAATATGTTTAACAACCTAGAAGAGATGGATACATTTCTATAAACCTATAAACTACCAAGACTGAAACAGGAAGATACTGACAATCTGAATAGACCTATATCTAGTAACGAGATTTAAGCAGTGATCAAAAACCTCCCGAAAAACAGGAGTCCAGGACCAGACAGATTCCCTGGGGAATTCTACCAAACATTCAAGGAAGAAATAACACCTATTCTCCTGAAGCTCTTTCAAAAAATAGAAACGGAAGGAAAACTTCCAGACACTTTCTATGAAGCCAGTGTCACTCTAATACCTAAACCAGACAAAGATCCCATCAAAAAGGAGTACTTCAGACCAATATCGCTGATGAATACGGATGCCAAGATTCTCAACAAGATCCTTGCTAACAGGATCCAACAACACATTAGAAAGATTATCCACCATGACCAGGTGGGTTTTAACCCAGGGATGCAAGGGTGGTTCAACACTCACAAAACAATCAACGTGATAGAACAAATTAATAAGAGAAGAGAGAAAAACCACATGGTACTCTCAATTGATGCAGAAAAGGCATTTGACAAAATACAACACCCGTTCCTGATCAAAACTCTCCAAAGTATAGGGATAGAGGGAACATTTCTCAACCTCATAAAATCTATCTACGAAAAACCCACAGCGAATGTCATCCTCAATGGGGAAAAACTGACAGCCTTTCCTCTGAGATCAGGAACAAGGCAAGGAACAAGGCACTACTGTTCAACATGGTGTTAGAAGTCCTAGCAATAGCAATCAGGCAACAGAAAGAAATAAAAGGTATTCAACTTGGCAAGGGAAGAAGTCAAACTCTCTCTCATTGCAGATGACATGATGTTCTATGTAGAAAACCCAAAAGACTCTACCCCCAAACTACTAGAACTCATACAACAATTCGGTAATGTGGCAGGATACAAAATTAATGCACAGAAATCAGTTGCATTCTTATACCCTAACAACAAAAAATAGAAAGGGAAATCAGAGAATCAATTCCGTTTACTATAGCACCAAAAACTATAAGATTCTTAGGAATAAACCTAACCAAAGTAGTCAAGGATCTGTACTTGAGGAACTACAGAACACTCATGAAAGAAATTGAAGAAGACACAAAAAGATGGAAGAGCATTCCATGCTCATGGATCAGAAGAATAAACATTGTTAAAATATCTATACTGCCCAGAGCCATCTATACTTTCAATGCCATTCCGATCAAAATTCCACATTCTTCAAAACGTTAGAACAAACAATCCCAAAATTTATAGGGAACCAAAAAAGACCCCAAATCGCTAAGGAACTGCTGAAGAAGAAAAGCAGAGCTGGGGGCATCTCATTACCTGACTTCAGGCTTTATTACAAAGCAGTGAGTACCAAGACAGCATGGTACTGACACAAAAACAGAGAAATAGACCAATGGAACAGAGTGGAGAGCCCACATATGGACCCGCAAATCTATGGTCAAATCATCTTTGACAAAGCAGGAAAAAATATCCAGTGGAAAAAAGACAGTCTCTTCAATAAATGGGGCTGGGAAAATTGGACAGCTACATATAGAAGAATGAAACTAGACCATTCTCTTACACCACACACAAAGGCAAACTCGAAATGGATGAAAGACCTCAACGTGAGGCAGGAATCCATCAAAATCCTGGAAGAGAACATAGGCAGTAACCTCTTTGACATCGGCCACAGCAACTTCTTTCAAGACACTTCTCCAAAGCCAAAGGAGACAAAAGCGAAAATGAACTTCTGGGACTTCATCAAAATAAAAAGCTTCTATATAGCAAAGGAAACAGTCAGCAAAAGAAAGAGGCAACCCACAGAATGGGAGAAGATATTTGCAAATGACACTACATACAAAGGGCTGGTATCCAAGATCTATAAAGAACTACTCAAACTCAACACCCAAAAAGAAGATGAACACATCAAAAAAATGGGCAAGAGACATGAAGAGGCACTTCTCCATAGAAGATATACAAACGGCTAACAGACACATGAAAAAATGATCAGCGTCACTAGCTATCAGGGAAATTCAAATAAAACCACACTGAGATACCACCTTACACCAGTCAGAATGGCCAAAATTAACAAGACAGGAAACAACAAGTGTTGGAGAGACTGCGGAGGAAGGGAACCCTCTTACACTGTTGGTGGGAATGTAAACTGGTGCAGCCGCTTTGGAAAACAGTGTGGAGATTCCTTAAAAAATTGAAAATAGAGATACCCTATGACCCTGCAATTGCACTACTGGGCATTTACCCCAAAGATACAGATGTAGTGAAAAGAAGGGCCATATGCACCCCAATGTTCATCGCAGCAATGGCCACAATCGCCAAACTGTGGAAAGTGTCAAGGTGCCCATCAACAGATGAATGGATAAAGAAGATGTGGTACATATATACAATGCAATACTATGCCTC